>JBBPCY010079235.1:0-26766 GCA_037974405.1 Brachyalestes nurse
AAGAAATATTATTAATAAATACTAGTAAATAATATGTTACATGTTTTGTTGTGTATGAAGCTTCAGTCTCACACTCATGTTCTTCCTTGTTTGTCTCTTGCTTCACAGTTGACTTTGGCGTTTAGAGGGTTAAGTTCATATATAATATTACATTCATGAAAAATGTGTTAATAACAGGACCAGCCCACCGCACAGCACACAATAACCATTATGTCTGTGAGTCCCTGGTATCTCTTTTAAACTACTAAAACACTTTCTGTCCAATTACGCCTAACTCACTTCTGCTGTCCAGCATGGACGTCCTTATCGGCGTGGGGGGGAAGTGATGTGCAGAACATCATTAGCAGAAACTGCAGATATCCTCCTTTTACAGTACAGTCTATACAGGGGTGACATCGGAATTTACATTCTAGCACTGCAGCAGTTCAGTGTAAACTGTACAGTATATGGGTTTACCTTTACATTTTCCTTAAGGGTAATGTATTAAGCTAAGTTTAATATGAAATTAAAGTGTTTTGGGAGCATATTTGGGGGTATATTAAGCCGCTGATCTGCAAGCTGCCCTTCCAGTGCCCGGTGTGTGAGATCGCTTGTGATTTCAAGCTCTGCCATCATGGCCCTGCAGGAAGCCAGTGAGGTTGACTCAGGCTTACTTGATGGGTCTGTTCAGCGAGGCTTGCTTGCTGGGTCTGTTCGAGGACACGAACCTGAACACCATCCACGCTGAGAGAGTCACCATCATGCCTAGGGATATTCAGTTGGCCAGCTGTATTCGCTGAGAGTTGCCTCGAACTGGCTGCACTTTAAAAAAGTGACTTTTCTTTGTAATATAATTTAATCTGTAAAAAAAATCTTAATTTAGTTGATCTATTCTTTAATTTTTATTTCTGTATAAATGTTGTGAAGTGACCTTGAATGTTGTGAAAGGCGCTTATAAATAAAATATATTATTATTATTATTATTACATTTAGGGTTTATACTGTAAAAATAGGCATTTTTAGGCTTTTTTTTTTTTTACCACATCACAGCGTTTTTATTTATTTATTTATTTTTTTACAAAACGCTGGTGTTCATTACTGTATGTTCAAAAGCACCA
Source organism: Brachyalestes nurse (assembly GCA_037974405.1). NCBI lineage: Eukaryota > Metazoa > Chordata > Actinopteri > Characiformes > Alestidae > Brachyalestes > Brachyalestes nurse. The sequence continues at coordinate 1,098 of JBBPCY010079235.1, forward strand.
TGACCACCACATTTTTGTAGAAGTTCAACATATGTTCTCTCTCTAGGCTTTCATTCTGTAATGTAACAAAGGAAGGTTATGCTGCTCTGGCTTCAGCTCTGAAATCAAACCCTTCATCACATCTAATAGAGCTGGATCTCAGAGGAAATGATCCTGGAGACACGGGAGTGAAGGAACTCACCGATGTGTTTGTTGGTTCAAAGAAAACACTGAAGTAAGATAAATATTAATAGTTATTTATGAAATATGAAGTTTTTTTCCATACAGTATAAAAAATAATCACCACATATAGTTCCATTCTGCACCAGTTGCTAAGAAGCAGTCGACTTTACACTGCAGTTTAGCATTATGTACTTTTAAGTGATGTTATAGGTAGTAATGTACCTCTCACTCTGTGATTTAAATAAATAAGTAATATTTAGCTTATTCTGTAATGGTGTTAATAGACTGTTAATGGTAATTAAACATTGAACTTGTCTCAGATTTGGGCAGGAACTGTAATAGAGTTAATTAACTACTATAATAGCTATGTCTTTGTATCACAAATTGATGACCCTCTGCCATTAATGTTCAGGCTGCTGAAAAGTAATGATGCAGAGAAAGCCTACAGACATCTAAATCATATCCTGCGTAAAGACATATTACTGCAGGGGGAGCTGGATTTGAGCAAAACTGAACCAAAGAACATCCCAGTGAAGCAGCTGTCTGCTTTACTGGAGGATCCACACTGCAGACCAGAGAAACTGACGTAAGTAGATATCATAATTATATTAATTTAAACTAAAAGAATTTGTTTTGGCTACAGTTTTGTCACAGATTTTTGTTTAATGTCTTGCTATCAGTGTAAAATCTAAGTGTATCATTGCTTTGTGATTGTCTGTGGTGTGTGTTGTCAAATCTGGTGCTGTAAGTTCATTGTTTTTCCTGCATCTATTTTTCTCTGCCATTCTTCTAGCTTTATAAATGTATAGTGTAGCATATGCGTTATATGAGTTGTATTTTAAATATGAATGACTAAAAGAACCCCCTCTTAGGGATGTCTCTGTCTGTGTTTCTGTTCCTCTGCAGTCTGTATAAAACAGGCAGTAAAACAGATGAAGATTGTGCTGCTCTGATTTCTGCTCTGGTTTCAAACCCCTCACACCTGAAAGTGCTGGATCTGAATGAAAATAAATTGGATGAATCTGCTTTGAAGAATCTCTGCAATCTAATGGGGAAACCTGACTGTAAACTGGAGAAACTAAAGTAAGTGAAATATCATACAAGGGTTAAGTTAATATCTTTAAGTGCAGCAGGTTTTTAATTCCTCTAAAGTTGTAATGGGACTGATGGTAGTTTAGCAGGACCAGTCATGTCTATTTTCAGTCAGTTTTGAGTATTGATCATATTATCATGTAGTTAAATTCACTTTTACATATGACAGATTAATATATATTTTTTAAATTATGCATATAAAGATATGTAATGTCAAAAAGATGCGTCTAACTTGGAAGTGGAAACATTCATAAGTCAAAATAGCAACAACAATTAACAGATATTTTGCAATTAATTTAAATTAGCCTAATTAAATATTTATTGATTGAAACACTTCCTTATCATATATATTTGTCATAAATATGCTTTATAATTAAAGTTCCTGTCATTGTACGCCTCCAGGTTTGAAAAAAGTCTGAAAATTACTCATTCTGTGTTGCTTCTTATTCTATCATTCTACTTCTAGACTCTGTAACTGTGATATTAAAGAGGAAGGATATGCCGCTCTGGCTTCAGTTCTTCAATCAAATCCCTCATCATGCCTGACAGAACTGGATCTCAGAGGGAACGACCCTGGAGACACAGGGGTGAAGAATCTCACTGATTTACAAAAGAGTGGAGACAGTAAACTGAAGACACTGAGGTGAGCTTTTTTTACTATTGGGCACAACAGTTTTGATAGAACAGATACAAAAAATACAAATCATTTCCATTAGTAAAGTTAATTTAATTCCCCTACAGGCTATTGAGCAGTGATGCTGCAGAGAAAGCCTGTGATTCACTGACTGACGTTCTGAGAACAAATCCCTTACTGCTGACAGACCTGGATCTAAGTGGAAAAATACAAGGAGACTCAAAAATGAAGCAGCTCTCTGAACTACTGAAGGATTTACACTGCAGACCTCACAAACTTAAGTAAGAGTTTATACATTTATGTGGTAGCATTGTGGCTGTTAGTATTAATTAATTTAAATGCTGTGTCTGTCTGTGTAAAAAAAATATATATATACGTACGTATATGTATATGTGTGTGTGTGTATACATACCTTTTATGTCCATTAATGTACATACCACTGTTAATACCATTTTATGATCCACAATAAACCGTTTTTTCTTTTCTGCTTTTGTTTTCAGACTGAATAAGTGCAGTATTGGAAAAAAAGGCTGTGTTGATCTGTCATCAGCTCTCTGTTCAAATCCTTCACACCTGAGAGAGCTGGATCTGAGTGAGAATAAACTGGGAAACTCTGTCAATAAAATCTGTGATCTACTAAAGAATCTAAACTGCAAACTTGAAAAACTAAAGTTAGTATTTTGTAGAATTACATTATTAAGAATCCATAAAAAGCTCAATACAGTGTTTGAATGTGTGTTTTTAATGATTACATTCTCTTTTTCCTAGTCTTTCTTTCTGCAGTATAACAGAGCTGGGATACGCTGATCTGGCTTCAGCTCTGAAATCAACCCCCTCATTACAGCTGGTGGAGCTGGACCTCAGAGGGAATGATCCTGGAGACACTGGAGTGAAGGAGCTCACTGATTTAGTAAACAGTCCAAAGACACTGAGGTATACATTTTAGGAAATGCGGGTATTTTAAGCTCAAACTCACACCCTGTGTTTACAAATACTTAGAACTGATTTAAGAACATTTTATTAATATAAAGCTTACTTTGACAAGACATCTGTATCAGATCAGTAAACCAAAATATTTTTAAAACCAACATGTTACTGTTTTTTATTTTTTAAATAATGTGAATGCTTTTGTCAATACTATTATTTGCATACAAAAGAAATAAAACATACCTTTTTTTACATTGTATATAATGACTAGAGGATGAGTGGAAATGTACTAAGAACTATGCTTGTATTCAAATAATAAAGGTCCAGAAATGGCTTTTTGAGAAAGGAATCAACATTTTAGAGAGTGGCACTAGGAAGCAATACATACACTTCTAGGATGTATAATATGAGTGTATTTTTGCTGATTCTACAGGCTGTTGAAAAGTCCTGCTGCAGAGGGAGCCTATGATTCTCTGACTAAAGTTCTGGGAACAAACCCCTTACTGCTGACAGACCGGCTGGATCTGAGTGAGAAAATACAAGGAGACACAGAAATGGAGCAGCTCTCTGATCTACTGAAGGACCCACACTGCAGACCTAAGAAACTTATGTGCATAATTTAAATAATTATTCATTTATTTTTCATTCATTATATATTTTTAAAGTATTACATTGAATTGTATAAAACATTTCCCCTTTTTACTAATTATGAGCAATTGATTCACTCATCCACATGGTATTTGTCTTGTTAATTAATCTCTTCTCCCACATTCCTCTCTGTTTTTAGACTGAAAAAGTGCAGTGTTACAGAGAAAGGCTGTGCTTCTCTGTCATCAGCTCTCAGTTCAAATCCTTTACACATCAGAGAGCTGGATCTTAGTGAGAGTAAAGTAAGAAACTCTGGAGTGAACCAACTTTGCACTCTACTGAAAGATCCACAATGTAAACTGCAGATATTAAGGTGAGTTCTACTTCTCTCATTTAAAAACATGAGTGAACACATTTGTTGTAATGGGATAAAAATTATCATTTTAAGCACTCTTTGGCCTGCTCTGTTTGTTTGAGGGGTGTACACTTGTGGGAGAAAATCTCAAATAATCACAAAATCACTCAGGCCAGTCAATGCGGTGCATTTATTCTCCTGCAGGGAGAAATACACTCAGGGCAATCCTCAGTGTTTCTCAGAGTCTCTTCTCCACGCAGGGAGATAATATACCCTTAACATAAACATAAGTTGTCTCATACTAACACACCAAACCTCATGCTCATACATGGTCATACATCCTCATCTTTACGTGAGCGCTATGGAAACTATACCATATACAAAAACTCCTATAAGAATAACATGTGAGAACCTCTTGTCCCTAAAAGGTCATCCATAGCATACATGAACATTGCTCTGCTCACACACACACACACACATCCTAAAACAAAGCAGATCACTTGTGTAAGATTATCTCCTTATTAGGTGGTGCAAGCTTAGCCTATTTTTCAGTGAAAGTTCCTCATATAAGTTTAAAACACACACAATACATATTTTCTTTATCATTTCCCCCTTTTGTTATATGAGACAATCTTCATTCTCTTTGCTTGTATTCCACCATTACCATGAGTTCCCCCTTTCGATAATGGCTTCATTAATGAGAAATCTAACTGCTTTACATTTCATCATAACCTTCTCTGTTAGAACAAACATAGATAAGAAAGACCTGTCCTATGCCTTCACAAGCATAAAGACCTTAATATGAACAATACAAACTATCATCGTCACTCAGTGTCAGGCTGGGACTTGAAGTCAAACGACTGCTCTGTTGATTTACGGTTTGGGGTACCATCATGTGCACATAAGTGTTATTTTGCTGGGTAAACATAGTACTAGTTACGGACATTACTGACCGCTTGATGCACGCCAGCAATATTGGTAGACAGATCATGCAGAACAGGAATCCTACTCCAACTGTTAAAATAGCATGAAAAATCCAATTATAACCAGATAACCATTGCTCTAACTTATCCCAAATACCTTCAGGTACTTCTGGTGGGGGTTTAAATGCATCCCTCATATGCTGAATAATATCAGTAATATTATCACTATAATCGGGAATGTGAAAACAACAGGATGTATTCAAAACGTGACATACTCCTCCCTGCTGTGCCATCAATAAATCAAGTGCTACCCGATTCTGTAATACCACCTCCGTAATGGAGGTAATTTCTGTGCTCAACAAAGTTATTGCATTTTCAGTCATATTTGCCAAGTGCAATATTTCCCATGCTAGCCCATTTACCTTATTCAGAGCCTTCGTGGTTCCCACTCCTAAAAATATAGACCATCCTATATTTTCTTCTGGGGTTGTCCATGGGCTATTTAGAACATACCCATTATATTTTCATGGAACCTCTTCCACACCCAAGCTTCTCTTTGAACGCTTTATTGGCAAATAACCTGAAAGCTGAGCTTCTACTGCAATTACAGCTGATATATGGGGCATTACCATCGCTACTGAGCAGCAGCCCCACCATAAATTTGGTAGGTGAGAGTATGCATGTTACCCGCAACTGTACATCATGTCATGGAAAGTATAATTAACTACAGGACTCATTATATGCTGTATTGTTATTTTTACACTTTTCCTATCCTAGGAAGTATCCGGAGTGATTATGTAAGCATAAACAATAATCTGCGTTAGGATGCTTATAAATCTGAAATGACCTTATTACCTGCATTGACTTAGATTGACAGTGTTCTCCCTTATATATGTGTGTACTATTGTATATTTCCTTCCAATTCTGCACATCAGTATAATTGAAAGCCTGATGCACTGACAGGATCCACTTGTAAGGTAGTTGTGTCTTACCACAACCATCAGATAGGGCCCTTGCATATGATGCTGTCAAAGGTACAGATACAAATGCGTGTGAGAAAGCTTGACAGACCAGACAGGACTTGTTTGGATATATATGTTCCTGTACTGACATCGCTAATGCACAGGCCATATTATTCCTACATTAAAATGTTTATATTTCTCAAAACCTTGTACAGATCTCCTTGTCCTATGATCTTGAACTGCCTTCACAGCAGATGGTAGACCTGTAATTGAGGGCACTAAGGGATCCATAGGGATTTTAGGTTTTTGTGTTGCACCCCTGAAAAAGGGGAAATTAAGACATCAACAAAGATCACACAAACTCGTGCTGCTGTCTGTGCGTTGAGCTGTATTGGCTGTCATTTCTTTCTTTCTCCAACAATTATCACAGGCGTAACAGCATTGAGAATAAATGAAATCATTAATACAATAATCCACATCAGCAGATGTTCAAATCCAGTATTACAAACACTTCATGTAATACAATTGTTTTAACACTCATGTCTGTGTATTCACTTACAACCTTAGCATGAGTCATCTCTTATGAAAATACTAGTTCTTTTAGATTTCAACACCAACTAGCCCTTTAGAACCATTCCCAGGTTTCATGAACAAGATAATTCAGTTAATGAGCCCCATTCTCAACCACTGAATTCTTTGCAAAATACAAATAACATGAACTCTTTTACACACAACACTTATTTTCTGCTAATGTCGTACAAAAATACGTTTTCGCTCAACCTTAACTGCTATGTGATATACACTATTTTATCACCGCGTCCCTCGTGGTTAGCATAGCTAGCATAGGTTCATTTCGACACCAAATACTGTATTTCCACATGTTTTTACAGAACTGACTGACCTCATGGGAATGATATGACTTTAACTTAGGATGTAACTATGTTGTTGACTATTTCATACCTGAAAAAGGGGAAATTAAGACATCAACAAAGATCACACGAACTCGTGCTGCTGTCTGTGCGTTGAGCTGTATTGGCTGTGACGCAAGGCATGGTTCGTGTCAACTCCTGCCTGCAGTTTTCGGTTTCCCCCTACTGGACACTCCTTGGATTACACTTCAATTATTTTCTTTACAAGGCTAATCCACAGAATTCACAACAATAACCTTCATTGTACTGATTACATTGAATTAGAAAAATCAGGTTTATGTTAACTCTTTCTTCAAATTTACATTGAATCAAATTAATTCTGTAATGTTTTCTTTCCTTTTTTTCTTTTAAGATTGTCTTGATATTTCTTAACCACTACACCAGGTGCTCAGCCTTGAACACAAGTGAACTGTCAGGACACAGGCCCTTAAAAAGAAGGCGGCCATAGCTTATAAGTGTAAAATGGCTGCAGGACCAGATAAGATTACAGGTGTCCAGACTGAACCTGCCAGATGAGGGGGAGTTAAGCAAGGATGACAAAATGTAATTGGTCAAAGGGCAGACTGGAGGTCTAGACTGAATATTAATCAGAAGATGACTAAATCTGTAATTATTGGTTGAAACTAACAGGGTGAAGTAAACTCCCATGTTTCCCATAGATGATGACGTAGCTAGGTGATAAGACGTTTGGATTTTATTGGGTGACGCAAGCAGGTGGATCTAAGCAAATGAAGTGATGAAACACCCCAAATTTTCATTGTTGTGTTGAAAGGGAGAGTGCATGAATTTTTAAGAATCCCATGTCAGAGCCCAGTGGAACAGAGCGAGCCGTAGAAGACTGGAAGAAGAGCAGCTCCCATGGGCCACGGCTGAGACCTTGAATAAACCAGCAACATCGCATCTCTCTGATTTTTGGACTTAGAATAACTTTGAAGTTTGGGACTTAGCTTAAGCTCAGCTTCACTTACTTCAACAACATAGACACCGACTTGGAACCAGTAGAAGGAGGTGTCTGTCGAATTGTCATAAATTCCATTTTGCACCATTGTTCTTTGACTGTGTAGGATTATATGAAGGATTTTAAAACAAACTTCTAGGCAATAGAATTAATAATATAAATTTAGATCCAATAATTTAAAACCTTTTCAATGGTTTAGTATTACATTTTCTGCATTAATAAATATCTTACCTCAACTGTATCTGACCTATGTGGTTTAAAAGTGGAATAACCTTTTGTCAGAGTTGAAAACAAAAACTGGAATATTTCTAACTAAATTTTGTTTAAATTGGTGGATCCCAACTTCAAGACCCCCTCTCCAATACTCTTTCAGCTTTAACACCCCCACAACTCAGTAAGGGGTTGGTAATGAAATGATAAGTTTAATCAGGCATGTTGGGAGCAGTGAAACATTGTGTAAAACAGGGAGTCTCCAAGAACAAAAAAGGAAACACTGGTCTAAATGGTGCATTTATGCACAGTAAATTTTACTATCATGAGGCACCAAGAGACATTTCACAAGCTCTGCTGACTGGTGGGCCACTGTGTTAAATTTACACTACATCAACCGCATTTTACTTCTCATGGGTTGGAAACAGAGAGTTATTTCCAAAACCATATCAAGTGTGACACCGCTTTTGGTTTTGTCTTGAAGACATGTAGATGTATATATAATCTCACAGTATCCATCTCTTTCACACAGACTGTACTGATCCTTTTCTAGGATGTGTTAAAGTGTCAAAGTGCATAATGTCAGGCAGTGGGATTTCACTGTGTGGTTTAAAGCCCACCTTTGTACTTTTGCGATTGGTCACTGGCACAAGTAGAGGAGGAAGCTTACGGAAGACAGCTAAGAAGGCATGGTGGAGAGAACGGGCGTGGCTGTGCTCGCTACTTAAAAAATTAGGAGAAATGTGTAGATGTAAACACACAAAAGCTGATCTGAAAGATGTAATTTTTCAGTATGACAGTGCTAAATGAACATAGAAGCGCAAATATATGAAATATATAAAACGGAACACAAGGTTAAGCATAAGAACTTGTGTATGTTAGCAATTAATGTGAGGATCTGTTGTCACAGTACCAGTCAGCGGACGCTGGGGGTCGCTACAGGAACATGGAATCTACCCTCCTTCTACCTGATTGAGCTCTCCTGATGACTGATTACTCTCCCACACCGGATCACAGTTTTCCCTTAATTATATTACTTTGTTCATTGGTCCGTTTCCCTCCCCCATCAGTATTTAAGTTTGTTTTAGTGTTTAGTTCTGTGTGGGAGCGTATGATTCACTCTGTTTGTTCTGTGTCTTTTCAGTTGTATTTACTGTCATTCTCTGCCCTCGTGCCAGGTTTTCTTTTGTAAATAAAGCCACTTCCCTGATTTCCGCCTGTGCTTGTCAGTCTCTCTACTCATTCCTGTCCAGACTGGGACACCCCGTGACATCTGTAATTATATTCACATAAGGACCAGCTCATTTTTGCTAAAAGTACAGACAAATGTAATTTGTTCAAAAATTGAGGTTTTACAAGTGGAGGTTTTTACAGATTGTTTGGGTGCAATTGAGCATCTACCTCATTAAAAGTGTCTAAAACTCATATTTATGCATCTAATTCTGCTTTGCATCTAATTATGTTCTGTCTAATATTACACACACACACACACACACACACACACACACACACACACATATATATATATATATATATATTCATATAATAGCATATACAAATGATAGGACTTCAAATATTATTGCCATTTCCATGCAGCATTTTACTTAGGTTTGATATCAGTGAACAGTGATCCATTAGATGTCTTGAAGGCTGCATATGTTGCTCTAAATTCTCAATGTACTTTTCTGCATAAATGCTCCCATCACAGAAGTGTAAAATGACCTTTGACAAGGACACTGACAACCCCATACCATGACAGACCCTGGCTTTTGGACTAGCAGTTGAATACATTCTGAATTGTCCTTTTTGTTATTGGTCTTGAGCACACTGGGTCTATTTCTTCAGAAACAGATCTGAAAGGTTTCATTCTCTCAGAGCCCACACAGTTTCACACAAAACTCAAAAAAGGGAGTGGACAAAATTATTGGCACCTTTCAGGTGAATCATTTAATTTCAAGCATATGATGCTTGTTTAAACTCACATGTGCTAAGAAATAGGTGCTGGCAATATAGCAATCCTCTGCACATCCTCTGCACATCTGTGCAAAGACTTTCATGGATACTTCTTTTGTACCAATTCATGATTACAATAACCTGTTGACATCACCTGTTTGAAATCACTTATTTATTAACTGACTTGCTTATTTTTAGCCTCATTACTAGCCCTAAACAGCCCCCTTCCCAACATTTTTGAAAAGTGTTGCAGGCCTGAAATGCAGGAAAAATGCAATTTAATTAATTATGAAATATCTTGGGATAATAATCTCTGCAATATAATAAAAAGTCAAAGTAAATTAAACAGTCAGTGCTTTTTCCATACTCTTTTACTGATTTAGGGTTTTATAATACGATGGGAAAAAAGACCAAAAGGATATTTTGCATAAAAATAATTTGATGCCTGGAAAAAATAGATCAACTCATAGACACATATCCTTCCCTTGATCCCCCCGCTGTAAGACTTACCCAACACAGTGAGATTGTACACAGCAACATCTTTGATCTCTTCACCAGATGCTTTTGCTTCATACAGTCCACTATCAGTCTTCTGCAGGTTCTTCAGTGTCAGGCTGTAGGTTTTTTCATTAAACTCCACTCTGTCTTCATAACCGGAATAGGTTACTATATCATTATGTTTTTTTATAATATTTTAGAACATTAACAGCTCTGTTAAACATCCAGACTAAATCACTAAACTCTGGTACAGGATACTGTACATTGAGCTGAACAGAACCGCCAACCTGTCCGAACACATCACTGGTCACTGGAGAGAGAACAAACATGTTCCATTTGGTTATGTTCTGATTAGTCAGTTCAGTAAAAGTGACCACAAAACACTGAATTAAATGGCACTTAATTATTCTGTGGGTCATTCTTTCATTCGTACTATAAAAGTAGTTTTAACAGTCTCCTCTATCTGAACACTGTTGCTGTGTCTCAGGTAAGTTCTAATGTGAGATTTTTGGGAATCCCCAAAGTTTTGCTGATTTCTGAGAGCTGCAAACCCCAAACATGACATCGCTTCATGACATGACATGGCGTATAGATGTATATATACTCTTATGGTACCAATCTCTTTCACACAGACTGTTCTCTAAACTCGAACTCCCTTTGATGCTTTGAAGTGCCAAAGTGCAACAGGTCAGCCAGTGGGAGGTCACTGTTAGGTTTAAAGCCCACTTTTGTACTTTAACAATTGGTTGCTGGCTGCTAGAGGCCACCCGTTTCTGCTCATTTTTATTTTCCCATTAGACTGAAAAATATAATCGAAATCAAATAGCCCAAAATTAACCAGTGCAGAAAAAAACGTTTTTGTTTTTTTTGCCTGTCATGTCTTAATATAAAATAATCTTTACAAATAATCAAAACTATGTTAAATTAATGTTGAAACTCAAAAACATGAAATATATGACAACACAAGGATAGTGTAAAAACTAGTAGTAATTAATGTGAGGGTCTGTAATAATATTCACATAATCATGTTTCCTAAATGTAATTTGTTCTGTATTTAGTTTAATAAGGTTGTCTTGTGTCTTGTGCATTGTGTAAATAAATGGATCAAAATAATTTAATAGAGTGTTTAGCAAGAAATGCTGAAAAGGCAAAGAGACTTAAGAAGAAAGAAATACAAAAATTACTTTCTATGAGGATTATTCATACTTTTTGCTAGTATTAGTGTACCACAAAATGTATGACCCTGTCTATTCATACTAGGTTCTAAATCATTGTAGTTTTATCATGTAAATTTTAAGTTAGCATTTTTATATCATTTAGCATTTTACATTATGGTGATAAATCAAGTTACTTTATGAATTATAGTCAAAGTAAAATAATTAATTCAAATCACTGAATGAAACAGCGAAGCCTCTATAGCGCATTCAGTAGAAGGACTGAAGTTTAAAAGAGCCATTACCTGTGATGGAGATCAAACCAGAGAGAACAAAAATCACTTGTGCTGTCATCGCTGTTAAAATTTTCTGCAACTTTTCTGTGTCCTACAGTTAATGCTTTCAAATGAGTGCCTTTTGTTGCTGAGTGATGAGACCACATGAACTTCTGCTGAATAGGGCAGCAGAAGTATTCCTTCCTCCTTCAGCACCGAAACTGAGATCACAGTGTGGCAACCTTTTGTTTAGCATCTGGTACTACATGATATTTCAGGGTGCTTCTTGATTTATGAGAACTTATATAAAATCAGCAATATAAATGCTGCAGTTTGGGTTCAGAGAGTAAAACTCCTTCACAGGATTTTGTTCCAATTGTTCCTGGCATCTGTAGTTTACTGTATCCAGGCACTTGGAACCAAATCCTTGGACCCTTCTCACTTTCTCTTCCCCTACTACAAACGGTTTATACTGTCCATACACAAGTTAAACCTTACTCTTATTTATACTCATTTGCACTGTTTATGTTGCACAAAGTCTTACTGTATGTTTGTTGCACTATTTGTACACTGTGGAGCTCGAGCTTCAAGTACACTTTGACTTTGAACGGGATATGGAGTCTGTTAGATCAGCTGATTACATTTTTGCCATTGTCTGAGGTAGATCAAGTGAATCATCTATCAAAATGTATGATGAATAAGTAAAAATATCTGTTAGCACTCTGGAAATTCTTTGACATGCCCCCACCCCCTCCCTGAAACACTTTAAAACACCTTTAAAATGTAAAAAAAGTTATATGAATTTTAAATTCAGTGTAAGTGTCAAACTTTACAGTGTTCTTCCATTGTTGTCTCAGGTTAGTTGTTTCTCATTTTTTGCAGTTTGTACAACCTCTCCTCCACAAAGCTTTTTTTGTCTTTTAACGTCTGTATTATGCAGTTCATTTTTGTACATTATTACCCAGAGTACATGTGCAAAATTAAAAAAGAATGACAAAAGAATCTGCAGAAGTTGTACATAGATATATAGTTCTTCAATGCAGAGAGTGCATTCAGGTACTTCTAAATGGCTTCACCCACACGGTTTTACAGAACATAGAGGGCTGAAAATCACCATCCTCCTAAATAAAAACCAAAAAAACCTTTGCATCACAGCATGGTGTGTATTGGACTGCATAGCTGCAGACAAACCACCAAAAGTGTCTACAATGGGCATGTGACATCACAGCTGGAACACTAAGCAATGAAAAAGGCATCCTAGTCTGATAAATTGTATTTTCTTTAACATCATGTTAATCACAGGTGTGTGGGGAAGAGATGGCACCGGGATGCACTACAGGACGAGAGCAAGCCAGCCGAGGCAGTTTGCTGCTTTGACTTGATGCTTCCACCTACCTAAACATTACTGCAGACCAAAAAAAACCATCCAATGACTAAGCAGCTATCGTGGCAATGCTGCAATTGCTGCTGAGTAATTAGCAATACTCAGGTCTTTGCTCTGGATTCCAGTTACATATTCCAGGAACCTAAGTACCTAGGAATGTCAGGATAAACACCCTGACTAGCAAAAGAGATGGCAGGAAACTTGAATAATTTATGCTAATCACAGACAAAGTAGAACAAGAGAGCTTGAGGAAAGTACTAGAGAAAGCAGAAAGAAACTGACAAGTCAAGTTTAATCAAGTTAACTCAATTTGAATTAGAAACCCAAGCAATTGCAAACATGAAAGTAAACTCAAGACTCTTTACTAAAGAACTGGCTTGCCTCATGTCAGCACTTTTAAACAAAAAACCCAAGACTAAGGAGAAAAGTAGTTCTCGCTTCTTCTTTTTAAAACATCCTCAAAAGTTTCTTCCAGTTTTCTCAGCGTTACTTGTGATTTCCTTTATTTTTGTTAAGTTGCTTACATTTTTCCAATTCATCTCTCTTTATACCAGTGTTTTTGTTACAATATAATCTCAATAATCAAACATGAGTCAATGTGTTGCAGTCAGTTGAATACTTATAGACGGCACGGTGCAAAAGTCATGATTAAATCAAATAAACAATATCAATTGAGATTCAAGAGTTTAGCAGTTTGATATGAATCTCTACAGGAATAAATTATTTATACCTGTGTTCATTACTCACAAAATACACACAAATGGAAATACAAGCAAAGTGTAGGCAAGATTTACTTACTAATTTCTCTATGTTTGTCTCTCACTTCCTAAGCTCTTCTTATGCATGGTGTGTGTGTATGGTGTGTATGCTGTGAAAGAACTTGGTTAATGAGGCAAGTGGTTTCTGTAAACCAGGTGACTGCAAGAATAACCGCAGGTCACAGTGGTCTTTTAATTTTTACATTATAAAGCAGAGATTTAAGAGCTCCACGTTGAAAAGGCTTTAGGCTTTAAATGAGCTGATACAAATAGGCACATCCTAAGAGCAATGTCAAATATAATTTTAAAAATAAAAATTCTGTGCAATTAAATCACAGTCCAGGAGATCCTGCTGCTACTTGCTAACTGAATGAACTTTATATGTTACTGCCAAAATAATTTGAGGAATTTAGATTTAAACAACTGCCACATGTTTATCAGTCATTATGATAGCAAACAATATAATATCTGTCGTGACAGCTACTGGTAATGGTACAGATATTTACCATTACTATGAAGTGTCAATAGAACTCTCTTCATTTCCAGTTTTCAGACCAATTTTGCCAGAAAGAACATCACTCTAGACTTTCTGGAAGTCACACATATGTTCATGACAGTGGACACCTAATCAGGTTTCAGTCAGTTTTTAGGAATTGAAAACCTCAGCAGCTCTGTCTTTGTTTTATACCTTTAAAAAAATCACATTATGATTGTTGGTAAAACATCCAGTGGTTCCAAGAGCAGTCTAACTGTTTAACCATTAAACTCGAGTATGTAGTCTTGTTCTCAGTTTTTAATAAAATTGTAAAAATAATTCTTTTTACACATAACTGAATCAAACCCATTATTCAAATATCTTAAGGTAATCTAGCAAGTGCCTGTATCTGTTTGTCATAATTTTTGTTTACATTTGGCACCGGTGAGAGAATCAAAAGTTTACATCTGTGTATTGAAAATATGTGGATGCTTTCTTTTATATTTACACTTTTGAGAAGCATTAGCCTTCATGACACCTGCATAAAGTTTTCCTTGGAAAACTTTTGACAATTGTTGCTTGCTAGAATATGTTTATATACATTTGTCATGAAGCCTTGGATACTTGATTTCAGTAAAGGTTACCATCTAATAATTTCTTTAACTTTTTGGTAATTCACAAATGCAAAGTTTAACTTTCAAGGAGATACTCACTATAGCTGAATTTACTTTCATTTTTATATTTTATGCTCAATTAAATCAATTTTAAAGTTGTGTTTTTAAGTAGTGTTTCCTTTTTCTCGTTCACCAGCGTTAGTTTCAGTTTAACATTCATTCATGTTGTGACTTGTGTTTAGTTCTCCTTAAGTCAGTGTGTCGGTTAGTATTACTGAACTGAAATCTTTTTAACCCACATTGTGGAGGTTTAGTCATTGTTTAATTTCCTGTAAAATCAATGACATTCTTCGAAATACCAGTTGATACCAGTTTCTCACAGCTTATGTGGTTTCATCCTATTTTGCTTCAGCGACAGGTTTGCTGACTTTGGAAACAGTAGAAAAGATGGTTTCAGGCATCTGACGGGTTTCCTACATGATCACAGGAAAAAGCACAAACAATTAATGTTAAAAAGCCATTGTTGGCAGTTCCAAAATAAAATTAAATCTTACAGAAAACAAAGCATGTTTAAAAAGTTCTCAACCTATAAAAGTATCACAAACACTCATACAAATACAGACTTTAAACTATTTTTATGCACATGTGAGAACATTAGACCCAGCTAAATATTCTCAAAAACGAAGTCGGACCACCATTACTCTTCATGACCTTTTTCTCCCCTCTGTACCAAGGGTGTCAAGCTCACAGTACTTGCTAAAATTTGGTAAATCAAACCGAATATTCAGCCACTTGTTCTGTCAATATTGCCCCCCCCCACCCAATTGGATACAATTAACTGCTTATGTGGCAGCTGTTAGTCCTGTACAGAGCAGACCTTTTGCTGCATTGCAGATATAATCAAGTCTGTTTGCACGTTAAATAAAATGTTGCTTCAATACTCTTTTCTACCTTTAAATGTGTTATTTAAAAAGTTCCAGCTCAACTGTATAACTCAGACTCTAACTAGCTAAGTAATTTATAAATTACAACCAAAAGCAGTTTAATATACAGCTCCAGAAAAAGTAAGAGACCACTGCAATTTATTTTTAAACCACTATCACTATGACAGTATGACAACCATTCCATTCCAGTTTCTGTTAAATTCCTACACAAGCACCTGATTAGTGATCAACTTAATCCGACCTTATTAAAGTCTAAAAAACACCGCTGTAATCAACACTCTTCTCTCGCAATAAGACCAGTTTGATCGTGAAACACTACTAGAAGGTAATTATTGCCAAAAGTGAATAATAGATTTGTTTTCTTTTAATTATTTGAGCTCTCTAAACACTGCATAATTTATCTTATTTTGATGTATTGTTATTATCTTTAAAATTAAGCTTGAATGAAAAAATGTACTTTAAAAATTAGGTTCTGAATAACTAAAAACTAAGGCAAAGCTATTCAGTTCAATACTTGCCTCTATAAAAAATAAAACCCGAGAATCTGAACATTTTTGCAGTGGTCTGTTATTGTTTTCCAGCCCTGTAAATCACAGCTTTTTTAAAAAGCTGGCAAGTTTCACCTGGGTTTCAAGATCTGGGTTGGACTGGTTACTTGGGGGCTGTGGTATCTTCCCTACAGTGGCGTACACAGTAGAAGGAGGTGTCTCCCAAACTGTCATAGATTCCATTTCTGCATCATTGTTCTGTGGTTGTGTAGGATGCTATGGAGGATTTTAAAATGGTCAGAAATTAACATAAATGTAGAACCAAGAATTTAAAACGCAGTTTAATATTTAATTCACTACATGTATACATTTATCTTACCTCAACTTCTGCATAAACTGTGGTCTCACACAGTTCCAGACCTGTATGATTTAAAAATGGAAAATCTTTTTTCAGAAATGTAAACAATAACTAGAATCCAATCCTTAAATATCCAACAATGTTTTGAATAAATTGTGTATCCCAAACTCAGGAACCCCTGCCGCCTTCCAACTTTAAGAACCCCACAGTTCAGTAAGGGGTCGTTAATGAGCGATTTGGTTTGAGCAGAGGTGTTGGGAGCAGGAAAAACACAAAAAAATGTAGAACAGGGGGCCTTCAGGGGCAAAGTAGGGTAGGACTGGTATAAATAGTGTACAGTCATTTGCTTATGCACAGTCGATGTTCCTATTATAAGGCACCAACAGATATTTTGCAAGTTGTAAAAGGGAACATTCTGAACCCTGATAAACAGCCATGGATCAATATTATACCTCCTCCACCACATTATCCCTCCACATCACGATTTTGAACAGTCACACCACCACCCGGTCTACATAAACAGGCTCACCACCTCCCAGCCCCTTGGCCCCCGTTCCATCATTTCTACATTGTTTTAATCTGTTTTGTACATGTTTTTCTTTATTTTCAGCATTATTTTTTATATAGAAAATCATATATTGAAATGTCATTTCAGTATTAATTTTTATTCTGTGAGACAGCCCACTCTTTGTACCTCCAGTGTTAACTGGACGAACAGATTAATCAGTTGACATAAATTACCAGGAGAAATTGGCAAAAGTGAGATAGTAATGTTTATAATCAAGCAAAAGGGAGCAGTAACATTACACATGTAACTTTATCCTGTTGAAGAAGGGTTTTAAATTGTAGAGTGAGTGTCTTAAAGATTTCCTATACTCACCAATCGTCTTTTATTGAATATCATGTTACACATTACTTTAGGTCAATGCCAAGCAAACAAAAACTAAAAATGGGTTGAAACATAATAAACGATTGAAACAGCGGAAGATCTGTAACTGCAGATACTACAGATAGACACTAACTGGAAAAGTAATGCTTGCCTGAACATGGATTTGAATCCTACTCTGATGTCTTGAGGGCTGTCATGATATCAAGTGTTTCCTAAGGATGCATTTTCATGTGTATTTTACTAGATATAGTTTTATTTAGACTTGGGAATGCTAATGCAAAGAGTTCTGAACAAACTCAGAGATAATTCTTCACAAAATGTCAGTCACTAGAACACATTCAACTGACAGTCCAAGATGGAGCAGATCGAGGAGCGAGGTAGAGTTAGGTGCAGATTAGAGCTGGAGTACAAAGTCAAACACAGACAGAAATGTTTGGTTATACAAGAGAGAAAAGAGACACAGGTTAATATACTGATGAAGGGGCAGGACTAAGAAGGAGCAAGAAATCAAAAGGCCACATAGCCCAAAAGGGTAGATAAGGCAGGGTGTGTCACAGAGAGAGAAAATGTCATGCTGATATCCTGCTTTTTTCTTTCACATGTTGGTTTAAACTAGCTTGCGGATAAATTTACTGCTTAGAAGAAATCCGGCTGTTAAACAGACACTTAAGGGTACCCAAGGGTACATTAAAACTAAAATGATTGTTACAAAAATTAACAGTACAAATGAACAATTGCATCAATTATGAAACTTCTGTCATCTAAAGACAAAAAAGATGATGTCTTAAAAATGCTTGCATGCAATTGAAATAAGGAAATACCTGTTGATCTCCTTTTCTTAAGATACAAGCAGATGGCCACAGTTACACCGATGAAACACACTGGGACCAGGACAAGCAACAACCACAAAGATGGATTTGTGTCCACTTTGCTCTTTTCTATTGGGCAAAAAAAATGTGTCATATTCTAACAAACACAAATACAAAAGGTAACACAATAAGATTGAGAATAACGGTGTGTGTTTGTGTCTGAGCACCTCTGTCAATATCAGCACAGTGTTCATCCATCTCTACAATAGACACATTCCAGTTGACTGGGTTGCTATGGTTACAGATGATGGATCTTTCACTGATTAACAGGGAAAGGCTGAAAGCTTGTGATGTCACTGTCTTCTCCTCACAGATTTCATTATTACAGTTGGAACTGATAGAGAGGTCATCACCTCTACAGGTGAGAGTAATGTTACAGGTGTCATTGTTTAGGTCATAGGTAAGATCTGGAGCAGCCACTGGATCTGAGGTACACACACACACACACACACACACACACACACACACACACATCACTCTATAGGAAACCCTAAACAAAAACATCTTAGAATTAGAAACTTCTGTATCTTGCTTTGTTTTTGAAGATCTGGTAAGTCCTATTAACACAATCAGGCTTTACATTTTAAATGGAAATATTTAACTGCTTACATGACATAATAATAATAATAATAATAATAATAATAATAATAATAATAATAATAATAATAAAAATGATCAGTAATCCAGCTAAGCTTACAATGGACAAGAGCAAAAACATAAACATACAAAACCATCAAAAAAGGTTTGGACAGAATGGAAAATTAAAGCTCAGTTATTCTTAACATTACCTTTGACTTTTATGTCACTGCAAACAGGATGAACTCAAGATGTTTCCTATTTGTCTGGTCAGCTTCATTTCATCTGTTAATATGCTCCTATTTATGCATTTTAGGCATAAACAGATGGAACAGTAAAGCTCTTATCACTTTGTAATGTTGCTATTCTTTCTAACAATCTTTAAAGACAAATACCAAGTGATGAAGTGTTTTAGGTGATATTCTGTCCCATTCTCTCTGTTACATTTTTGTTTTCTAAATTCTCCACATATTCTCTACTGGGGACAGGACAAGACCCGTACCCCCTTCTTCCACAGCCATGTTTTTGTAATGTGTGCAGTGGTTTTGCACTGGCGTTTTAAAAACTGCATGGATTTCCCTGGAAAAGATGTAATCTTAAAGGCATACAGATCTTAAATCTCAATGTACTTATCAAGATTAATGCTGCCATCACAGGAGTATAAATGACTGATTCATTCATTTATATTCAAAATACTGATTCGCCTGACCATAAAACACATATCCACGGTATGATGCTCCATTCCAGATGCCTTAGAGCCCAGAAAACCAAACACTGCTGCTGTACATGGTTAACTTAAGGCTTTTTTTTATTAGCATAGTATAGTTTTGTGACTGCATCTCCATATAGTAGTGGTTGACAAAGGTTTGCCAGAGTAATCCCTCGCCTCTGTGATTATATAAGCTATTGCTGAAAGAAGATTCTTGATGCAGTGTTGTCTAAAGGATCAGAGATCAGTGTTCAGTATTGACTTGCACCCTTCCCCTTTAAGCACTGAAATTCCTCCAGATTCCTAGAATCATGTAATGATACTGTGCACTGTAGAGGGAGAAATATACAAATCCCCTCCAATCTTTATTTGAGGAACATTGTTTTCAAACACTTCAATGATTTTCTTATGCATTTGTTGACTGCCCATTTTGGACACTGTTTTTGTAAAATTATTATTACTGTCAGGTCTGGGGTTTGTGTTTAAATTGTTATTTTGGGTATTGGGGATTAGTCACAGCTGGGGGTTATTAAGTAATGAGTGTTCTGTTATTGGTGGTTGGGTTTTGGGTTCACATATTTAAGGGGTTTTGTGTTTAGTTTTCAGTTGTGGGTCAACCATCGCACTGCTTGAGTTTTTCCTGTCTCCTGTAACGTGAAGACATAGCTCAGGCTCTCAAGCCTGTTTGTTTTGTTTCTGTTTAAAATGAAAGATGATGCACTTTGACGTTCCCTTGTGCATGAGAATGGGAACAACGTGACAGTTACAAACTCCTGTTGACATCACCTGTTTGAAATTACATAATAATTTTTTAACCTCATTATGAGAACTGAATTGTCCCTGTCCCAACTTTTTTTGGAATGTTCTGCAGACCTGAAATACAGGAATATATACATATTTACAAATGAAATTAAGTTGACCAGACAAAACAGGAAATATCTTGGGCTCATAACATCTGGAATGAAATAAATGTCAAAGTAATTTAAGAGAAATACTGGATTGTTCCCCAAAGAGTCACTGCATTTTCCCCGATTTTTCTGATTCAGGGTTGTATAATATGCTAGAAAAAGGACCAAAAGGAAATTAAGAAAAAAATTATTTGATGACTGAAGAAAAAGATGCATTTCCTTCCCTTGATTCCCCTGTTGTAAGGCTTACCGAACACAGTAAGTTTGTATGCAGCAATGTTTTTGACCTTATCACCAGATGCTTTTGCTTCATACAGTCCACTATCATTCTTCTGCAGGTTCTTCAGTGTCAGACTGTAGGTTTCCTTATTAAACTCCACTCTGTCTTTATAACTGGAATGGGGTTCTATATCATTATGTTTTTTGTAATATTTTAGAACATTATCAGTTCTGTTAAAAACCCATAAGAAATCACTAAACTCTGGTACAGGATCCTGTGTTTTCAGCTGAACTGAACTGCCAACCAGTCCGAACACCTCACTGGACACTGGAGAGAGAACAAAGATGTGGTTATTAGAACCGTGTGGTTATATTCTGATTACTGAGGTCATTTTTGTTGCATTTAATATTTTTTATGTGTGTTATATTTTGAACCCCCCCACCCCCCGCCTTCTCTCTGTCCTTTCTTCTCTCTCTTTCATTTTCACTTTTATCCAAGGTAACAAACTGTACAAAAGTACCCTTTAACTCATACTCAGGTTTAGTAGATCCATGTCGCAGAATGTGATTTGTAATGATCTTGCAAGAAATCTAAGGTGTAAGACAAATAAATAATTTTAAAAATCATATAATGATTTAATGATTGGAGAATTGCATTGTTGTGTTTAAACTACCATAATGATTATTTTCTTTCAAGTAATACCCCAGACTGTCCATACTGATCACGTGGCCCGTTTTGGCCACCAGCTCTGAAAGCTTTTGAAATGTGCAGTATCTCATCTAAATGCTGATTAACATTGACCTAAATGTTGATTACTCTAATTAACTGACAAACATTTGGTTAAATTACTGTCATTTGTAACACAAAAAAAAAAAAAAAAATTTGAAAAAAATGTTAACGGTGACTTTGTCATGTGTTTCCACCACATTAACACAAACACTTCAAACTAAAAGAATTATATTGTAACATGCTCAGAGTGGTTGAAATGGGGACTGAAGATGCACATACAGGGTGAAACACCATTAATAAACATTAATAAACATCAAATGCTGAAAATCTAGTCCTAACTCAAACCTTTACTTGTACAACACTACACGAGGGTCACAGTGGATTGTCAAATGGAACAAAGCCACAGGAGTATTTCTACTGACATCAGTGGGACAGGACAGGTTGGAACTGGAAAAGGCAGAAGGGGGCAAAACAAGGCAAAGTGTGACAATACTGGCTTTACACTTGGACTAATAGACAAAAAAGTGTGTTTCTTGAATGAAAGTCTCTTAAAAGCCTTATTAGGGAATTTTCCTGTAACGATTTCTAAGTATCTCTAACCACACTGTAGATGTTTTTCCCTTCTGAAAAACCTGAGACAACTCATCAGCTTGATTGTAAATTTTGTCTGAATCGGGTATGTCAAACCAAAGAGATGTTTAAAATAAGTAAAACTGTGACCCCAGGAGCAGAAGAATTTCCCAGTAACCTAGACACCCTTCACAAAGTGTAAAAGCCAAATCTTAAAACACTCCATAATGTAGCATCATTTAGTGGACCCCACCCCCCATACAAATTAAAGAACATCTCTTGTTGTGAACACAAGTTGCACAGTTTCTGCAGTGCAAGATTCTGCAGTACCACGTGTTTGATTATGATTATCCAGAAAACAAAGTGTGGATGCTGCCCTAGACAACTGTCTGTGTCACCAAGGGCAGCAACTCAACTTAATATTGCTATTTAGTTACAATTAGATATGTAAAAAAAAACTGTTTAACACTTACCAGGATTACCTATTGTTTCCAATCTTTAAACCACTTAATATGTAACCATCTTTACATACACAATCAAAACTGAATGAAAATATTAAAGGGACAATATGGAAAGTAAAAGCTCAAATCTATAAAATCTGTAAAACAGAACACACAACTAAGTCTAAAAATGTTTGACAACATAGTAAAAACTTGTTAACTATTTAACTGTGTGTTAGCAATAAAGGTGACTGTCTATAATACTATACATAGCAGCAGCATAGGCAGCAGGTAAAATTTCTTAAATGTAAAGACAAAAGTCATTTGGTAAATAATTAGTATTTTGGTCTGTAAAGCCGATCTTGAAGACCAACTATAAGCGCTTTGCCTATGTGAACGTACAGAAAAAAACTCACACTCAATAGAGGCCAAAAAATAAATTCTAATAAAATTGCTCCGAAAGAAATCGCCACTGAAAAGACAAGGAGACTTGACAAGAAGCCAAGGAGCACATTTAATATATTTAATATTTAATACAATGATTTTATAAACTATTTAGTTATAATATGAAATATTTGTGTCTAAGCAAAATGTAGCTGTAAGACAGAAGTTTCTATTGTTTGAAAACTCAGTAGCTCTGTAATAAATAAAAAAGTTTGGTCTTTCCATCAAGAATACTCATCATTCTGATGTTGGCGGGCTTGAAACACTTTAAAAGACCTTTATACAGTTTCACCCAAAGTAGAAGGTTAATAAGTGGATTCTATGAATGATAATATCAGGATAAATGTGAGATTTCACATTGATCTTTCATTTTCTTGGTTCTCAGTTTTTGTGCTTATGGCCTCTCTTTCTTCCCCTTTCTTTACTTCTGTCGTGTACTTCCCTTTTACATTATGTTAATCCCGGGTGTGTGGGAGAGGAGAAGACAATATTTTACCACTATGGATAAGCTTCTGAAACCCATAGACACCATTGTAAACTCCTTCACTACCTTGAAACGCAACTACTTTTTTGCATTCTTCAAAAGCAAATTGACAATATCCATGGAAACCTGACTCATGGCACCACCAGCACCGCTACATCTTTACACCCCCCTCTCCCCAGCTTCCAGCCAAACTCCTCTGAGGCATTCTCCAGCACCACTGACGCTGATCTATCTCACCATCAGAATGAAATCTTCAACCTGCCACCTGGACCCAATCCCCGCAAACCTTATCAAAGCCTGCCTCCCCTCACTCTCCCCACTCATTACTAAGGTCATTAACTCTGTTCACCGGGTTTGTTCCCCCTTCTCTGAAGATCGCCACTATCACACCAATTCTGAAAAAAACCTGGCACACTGATCCTGACACTCCCAACAACTTGTGGCCCATCTCAAATCTTCCTTTTCTGTCAAAATCCTTGAGCGTATCCTTCATCCTTGCTGCTTAATTCCAAACTCATCTAAATTTCAATAACCTATACAAACATTTTCAATCTGGATTTCACACTAAACACAGCACAGAAACAGCTCTCCTAAAATTAACTAATGAGATATTCCTAGCTACACTATCCTTATCCTCCTTGACCTCAGCGCTACCTTCCTATAGTTTGACTCAGTAGCTCTGTAATAAATACTCATGCTTTTGACTAGAATTAGAATACTACAAAATGCTTGACTCCATCTATCCATTCTTGGTACAATTAATTCATTCACACAGTACTAGGTTCTAAATTCTTTTAATTTTATTTTGTATATTCTAAGTATTCATTAATCATTTCACATCATAGCGATAACAGCAATTAATACGGGTTATGTTATGAATGATTGTACAATAATAAAAATGCTGAATTTAATTTTCAGTACAGTTGAGTCTCTATAATGTGATAAGTTGAAGAAATTAAGCTTAAAATAGCCATTACCTGTGATGGAGACTAAACAAGAGAGAACAAAAATTAGTTGTACCGCCATCGCCATTGTATTTTGTGGTAGGTTAAAGTAGGAAGTAATGAAAATGCACCCTGTCAGAACTGAAAGAGTGTCAGGCTCAGCAGAATATATAAAGTGTAAAGCAACTACTTTTGTCATGCATGAACACACAGCACAGCACACAGTTTGAACAATATGAAATTCTTTCTCTGCATTTGACCCATGTGGTGTGGTCAACAAGGTATCAACAAGGTAGTAACCAAGCACTTCAGCCCATAGAAAAGAGAAATTAACATACATACAATGACACACATGGTTTTTACATGTTTCTGTCAATATTCAAAATAAAAAAGGGAGGGTGTGGGCATGGCAGCTGTGTCATTACATGCCCATCATTCCTTGTCTCAACCATACTCTGTGATTGTGTGATACGTCCATGGTCAACCACAAAACTCATTTAAATGAAGACATACTCTTAATGATTTGTATGAAAGTAAAATTGACACAAATTCCCCCTAATTCCAGATGTAGTCTGAATATGTAAGCTGGAGTCTGTGAGATCAGCAGACCACATTTTCTGGTGTCTATATTTCACTGTGAGTGGGTGGAGAGGGTTTGAATATATTCCGAGGTAGAAAAAGGGAATCAAACTGTTTGATGAATGAGACAGAAACTAGTCTGTTAACACTCTAGAAATTCTTTGACCTCTCCCCCTTTCTCTCTTTCTCTCAAATCATTACATCATTCTGATTTTGGCAGGCTTGAAACACTTTAAAAGACCTTTAGAAACGGTTTCACCAAAAGTAGAATCTTAATAAGTGGATTCTATGAATGATAATATCAGGATAAATGTGAGATTTCACATTGATCTTTTATTTTCTTAATTCTCAGTTTTTGTGCTTATGGCTTCTCTTTCTTCCCCTTTCTCTATTTCTGTCGTGTACTTCCCTTTTACATCATGCTAATCCCGGGTATGTGGGGGAGGAGAAGACACTTTTTTCCACTATGGATAAGCTTCTGAAACCCATAGACACCATTGTAAACTCCTTCACTACCTCGAAACGCAACTACTTTCTTCAAAAGCAAAATTGACAATATCCATGGCAACCTGACCTATGGCACCACCAGCACTGCTAGATCTTTACCCCCCCTCTCCCCAACTTCCAGCCCAACTCCTCTGAGGCATTCTCCAGCACCACTGACGCT
>JBBPCY010079298.1:0-26724 GCA_037974405.1 Brachyalestes nurse
TCTCTCTTTCTCTCTCTCTCTCTCTCTCTCTCTCTCTCTCTCTCTCTCTCTCTCTCTCTCTCTCTCTCTCTCTCTCTAGGTGGAGAAGTGAGTTTTGTGCATTGTTGTTGCACTGCGGTTCTGAAGATGTGTTTGGAGAATTTTCTCCTGGAACAGTGCTGTACATTGTGTCTCATTCGTCTGCTTTATTTATGCTTCTGTCTCGAGACATTTTAAACAGTAGCGCCTTTGAAAAAAAGTGGGAAAAGGAAAAAAGAAATCCTCAGATGTTCATACAGCTGTTGCCGTCACATGTTGCGTTTTTTCCCACATTCTTTCTTATTTTTAACAAAAGGACCTGTTTTTAATTCCCTTTTCAGAGAAGGTTCATCCTTGCTGGAAAAGTTTATTTCCCCTGTCTTGGTGGATGTTAGGATGGCAGAGCAGAGGAGTTTGTTTTTAATCTGTCCAGTTTGTTGGGTTTTTTGTGCCTTGGCATGTGTTTCTGCTGTGTTGTCTCATGCTTGAATTTTGCCTGCTGAATATCTACCAATGTTCAAAATGTAAAAAAAAAAATTAAAAAAAAATAATCAGCGTTAAAACACAGATCCTAATCCTCATCAAAATGTGTGATTTAGTGTGTAATAACACACGAGTGTGAATAACCATATATGGGTGTATATAAACATATATGAGTGTGCCTAACTGTGAGTGTGTATGAAGGCGCATGAGTCTGTCTGGTCCCAAGCTCCGTGTCTCCATGGCAACGAAAAAGGAGAGCTTACGGTGCTTCAAAAGGAGTGTGTTACTGACAGCACTAAGAGATGTGAGGAGTGTGTGTGTGTGTGTGTGTGTGTGTGTGTGGATCCTCATCCTAATGGCCACAGCCAGCCCCCTTGCCATCTCTCTCTCTTTCTCTCTCTCTCTCTCTGACGCACACACATATACATACTGCTGAAAACCAAGAGCTGAGAAACTGATGATGATGATTATAACTGCCACCACTGTCTGTATGTTCTCCCTGTGTAAACATTTTGAAACATTTGTAAACTCATGTCCCTTATTTTGCTAATAAAAAGCATTTGCAAGTCACATTGTCTTTCATGGCCTTGATCCTGCCTGCCTTTCACAGCAATTTCACAGTGGAAGGTACCTAGTCTGATCTTTTTTTGTAGTCAGCAAACTGTTAATGGAAGAAGAAGAGGAAGAAGAAGAAGAGTTCCAATATGCAATTGTACAGAGAAGAACCCATGCACATTTGGACCTTTCCAGTTAATGCAGTTAAGATACAAAGTGCATTTAAGACGTTCACATTTAACATGTTTCAGTGTCTTCCTGCCTCCTTGCTCTCCCTCCACCTCTTTTGACATGATGGAGCCTTGATGAGCTCATTATTACAGAACCACCCAGGGAGTTCTTCAGGGTCAAGGAACACTTAATGTTATATTTACGTTCACATCTATGCCATTTGGCAGAGGCTGTTGTCCAGAGCAACATACACCTGTGCTTTGTGGTCCACAAGTGAACGTGTCCTTCACATTAGTAAAGCCAGACTTAAAGAGCTGCTAGCAAACTAAAATTCGGCCAGAGATGAAGATACCACTCCAACAGGCCCCTAGCAGATCACACAGGAGACAGTATTTTGAGTTTATGACATGAACATGTTATCTTAAGTGCTCAGTGAAGAGGTGGGTCTTTAATCGCCATTTTAAGACAGTAAGGGTCTCAGCAATTCTGAGGCTCAGGGAATGTTTGTTATACCGCTTAGGTGCCAAAACTGAAGGTGATGTACATTTTAGATTTCACTTGCTCTTACGCACCCATTTTAAAGACCCCAGCACACAAAACCACATTATTTTGGATGGTTTATTAAGATTATATAGATTGGTACCTGTTTCAAATGTGCTGGGGAAAAATGCATTGATATTGTGTGTAGCAATCTATTTTGATGGCAGTTGCACAGATATTTATCAGGATTCACCCTGATAGCTGGTTTTGTACCATTTGAATTGTATCTATGCTGAAGTACAGCCTCTACACAACAAGGTGGGCACAGATTCACAAAAGTATAATGGAGGTGAATAAATATTAAAGCTATTTATATTTTGTCATCTTTATTTTGAAGGATATAGTTTGATGCATTTATTTTGGGTATATTGTAGCATTTGCATCTATTTTTTTGTACTTGTCATTGTCCAGTAAACTATAATATGCTACTGAAAGCAATACTTTGTGGCAGCTTACAGGTGTTTGGACTGACTATGCAGTTTATTTTTTGCTTAGTGTTACACTTTCAGCTTCACTGGCAAGACAATTACCTTACAATACTTGTGTATCCACCATTTAACAGAGTACAGTCGACAGCCGAAATTCGTCATTATGTTCCAAGAGCACTCGTGAATTATGAAAAAACGAGAATTTGTTATGTGGTAAACAAAAGCTTAAAAATGCTTATTATGCCCCCGAATATGATCCCAAAACACTAATTTCATTTTAAACTCATTACTACATTACCCTTAAAAAATGTAAAGGTAAAGATATAGATCCACGCAGGAAATGTTGTGGGAATGCGGGACCAAATCTGACAGAGATGCGTCACAGGGCAGCAGCCAAAAAGCAGCAAAGAGAAATGAATAACGCTCTCGGATTGGCTACTTTCAAGCCTCCCGCCATTGAGAACATGTCATGATTGGCATGTCCAATGAGGCGCAGGCGCGGATTTCCATTTTTACTCTCACTTTATTAACAAACACAAACATAAACAAGGCACGAGGGACAAAAACCACAAAGAACACCCAGGACTTCAGACCTGGTAAACCAAACACATGAAGACGGCTGTAACGCTAAACACAGAAAACGGTGGACCGACCCAAGGGCTTGAAACAAGGCACACTAAATACACAACTGACCAATAAAGACATACAATCACTTTAACTTAAACACTAAACAGCTGTAACTCAATACATCATGACACCAGACACCATGAATACATAGAACACAATTTCAAAATAAAAGTCCTAAATAACAGACAATGGCAGCCTCTAGTGGCCGCTGACCGTGGACGTCACAGTACATGGGTATTTCACCCTCCCAAGACACGTTTTCATTCATGGTTGCTGTGTGTTCTCTCGACAGTACCATGACATTTATACATATTTTATATGGAAATTTAGCTGAATCTATATTAATATTTATGTTACAAAATTATATTTTTCTTAAGAAGTTAGAACTAAAATGCATGACATATTATATATGTCCACGAAAAAAAGCAAAAAAAAATGCGGAGGATATTTGCTGTTGCTGCAAATTTGCAGGGAAAAAATCAGCGAACGACAGAACTGCATCTTTGCAGGAGTACACTGTATAATGTTTCTAAAGTTCTTTTTCTATGTACATACCAAAAACAGATAATACAACTTTATATAAGAAATGTATAGAGGTTGCATAACTGTGTGTATAAAACTTTGCATTCATTATAAGTGTAGAGGTTTAGGACATTTCAGCTGCATTATTGGAACACTAACAAAACATTTATTATTAATCCACAATTATTTTATAAGGCTTAAATTGTGTCTTTAGGGGTATTTTAACCTTGTGAAGAGTTACTCAGTTCCATGCACTTACTGTATGTGTAAAGAATTTGCAGATGGTCACTGTCCAAAGTAAATCATGTATCTCCATAACTTTAGCACAGTGGTTGATCAACAGAAATGGTCCCAAAGTCCTTATTCTTACAATAAGATAAAACATTTTTACATTAGAAAAGAGTTACATTAGAAGAAAACAATGTTTTTTGCCTTGTCATGTAAAGTCACTATTTTGGAGATACTTTGGAGATACTTTGGAGATTTTTGGACAGCGATGAAATACCAGTACTTTTCTTCCTACTCGGTCTGCTCTTTACTCAGTTCCATTTTAAGGTCAAAGTGTAATATTTGTGGAGAATTGTGGGCTAAAAAGACAACACATAAATAACGGAGCTGCAGGATCCCAGAGGAGAAAGCTTTAACAACTCATTAGCCTTACTTTTCACCTGTTAGGGAAACTTAATGGCTGGCCATTAGGGCAGACCATATGGGTCTCACTTTGAATAACCTTGTCTTAGATCAAAATGATCCAGAAAGAGACGAACAGAGCCTACATTTACTTAAGTATGATGTTAGTCTACTTTAGTAATGAGCTAATGAGGTGATTCAGGTTCATTAAAGCAGGACAATGCCACAATGTGCAGAGCAGGGGGACTGTCGGAACAGGACTGTGGTACAGACTGAAAGGCTACATCTATTGTACTGTGTGTGTGTGTGCGTGTGTGTGTATGTGTGTGGATTGCAGTTGCTAATGCTGATTAGCTACGCTCACATGACTTGTTAAAAGAGGCTTAGTGCTCTTGCTAACAATGGAGTTATGAATCAAGTGTTTGCACTTCAGTAATCGGTGATATCCTTTTTCTTGAATGATGACATACTGGTCATTTTCAGTAATAAGGGAAGAAATCCTGACATTCTGTCTTTTCAGCAGAATTACAACACTGACCAAGGGTTTCACACTAAAGTTAAGGAGAATTTGTGTTTATGTGTGTGTCTGTCCTAGTGTGTATTTTTCTCTCCATGGGGATCAAATGTCCTCATAATAGTGGAAATGCCAGAAAATCTGGTAAAAAAATACCTTGATTGCTAAGGTTAAGGTGAGAATAAAGTTTTGGCATAGGTGTGGAATTACTTACATAGGGTGTCACCAGTCAGTGGAATATCCTCACAGACATAGTAATACCAAGCATGTGTGTGTCTGTGTGTGTAAATCTAGCACAGCAGCAAGTGTGACTGGCTGGTGGATAAATAAAGAAATGTGCCTGGCATGCTTGATGTGTGTTTTATGATAAATAACCTAATGGTGTTACAAGCAAACAACACTTACAGCAGTAGCACAACACTGATAAGACTGCAGCCCACACACACACATACACACAAGGAACATTAATAATAACCCCATTTGTTCTGTTTCTCTAACAAACAAAGGTCCTGTGATAAACAATGTACCAATGTTCTTTTCTGAAAGGTTTGTGCTCTCTCTCTCACTCTCACTCTCGGTCTCTCTCTTACTCTCTCTCTCTCTCTCTCACTCACTCACTCTCTCTCTCTCACTCTGTCTTTCTCTCTCTGTCTCTCTCTCTCTGTGTCTTTCTCACTCTGTCTTTCTCTCTCTGTTTCTCTCTCCATCTGTCTTTCTCTCTCTCTGTCTCTTTCTCACTCTCTCTCTCTCTCTCTCCATCTGTCTTTCTCTCTCTCTCTCTCTCTCACTCTCTCTGTCTCTCTCTCTCACTCTCTCTGTCTCTCTCTCTCTCTGTCTGTCTCTCTCTCTCTCTCTCTCTCTCTCTCTCTCTCTCTCTCTCTCTCTCGGCTCTGCTCTTTTCTGTTCTAAAAATACTGTATATGTCCTGTCTTCCCTACTTCCCTCCTTTCCCCACATGAAGCAAATCCCTACATCCTGAAACATATAAACACAGTATATCCAAGGAGAGAAGCAGAGTGGATGAAGTGTAAATGGAAAGCAGAAGAGACAGAGAAGGGAGCAAGCTAGACGGGAGAAAAAAAGGAGAGAGCGAGTGAGAGAGTAAAAGAGAAAAGGAAAAAGAAGGAGAAAGAGGAGAGAGAGATTTCCTGTTAATGATACACTAGAGGGGACAAGCCAAGTGTTTTAAAGGTCGGATGTGTAGCTAAGTTTAGTGACCTGAACATGGCTTGCCTTATTGTATCTGAGTATAACTTGGCTTCAGCATTTCTCTTGTTTGATATTTAACTTCTTGTTTTGTAAAATGGGACAGAGCTTTTGCACTTAAAGAGCATGTGACCCTTATAAATTAAAAAAAAATTCACACAGTTTTCTTTGCCCCAAATGTGGTCAATTAGACAAGACATGTTTGGGGCCTGAAGTTTGATTCTTTAGGTTTGCACTGGAACTATGAGGTTATTGAAGCTAACAAGCAATGGAAGCTGACATTTAACCAATCAGCATCACCTAAGCCTAAATCATAGCACACTAATCTTAAATTGAGTTGGTAAATGATCTCTAATAGCTAATATACTAATGTGGTTTCTGACAGTGTATGACAAACTGCTACCCATAACATGAGGCGAGTGTGTAATGATATGAGCATGCAGTTAGCACAGTGCTACATAGTGGACTGTAAGCATCCATTATAAATTAGTAATGAAAGTAAGCACAAACCTAAAAGTGAAATGAACAGTTCATTGATTATGAGGCAGCTCTGTAGTGGAAATCAGTAGTGACCACAACTACCAGTGATGGACTCTCCCACATTCCCAGATCTGTTCTTTCTGCTAATGACCTTTTATGCCTTATAAGTGACATCTATAGCAAAAAATATGACGTATGAGAAAATGACTTTTTTTCTCACTTGCAGCTCATTAAAAAAAAAGAGATTCTGTGGAAAGTGCAGATTTTCACTCCACACAACATTTATGTTTGTAAGAGAAAATAACCCTTTAGTAGTCCCACAGGTGGGAAATTTGCATTGTAACGTCAGCATTGTTACAGACAGAACACAAGAACAAAGTAAAAGCAGCACAACCAGTCCAATAGAATAAAAGCTATACAACACCATAGTATCATATAAAAATAACACTATGCAAATAATACAATAAAAATAGTATAATAATACAGTTATATAAACTTAAATATATCTATTTCATAAATATATGTGTGTATGTACACATTGGACATATGTATGTATGTACATAATAGATATGAACACAGTGGACATGTACACATTGTAGTGTCCTCAGTTGCTTGGTAAAAGAGGTGTTTATTGTAATTGTAATTTGATGAAAATGTAATGTTGTTTGT
The DNA here is from genome assembly GCA_037974405.1 of Brachyalestes nurse. Classification (NCBI taxonomy): domain Eukaryota; kingdom Metazoa; phylum Chordata; class Actinopteri; order Characiformes; family Alestidae; genus Brachyalestes; species Brachyalestes nurse. The sequence goes on from JBBPCY010079298.1 coordinate 6,844, forward strand.
TCAAATAGCAAAAACCCAATCATTTCTTTTTTTTCCATGGTTTTGTTTTAACAATAGAAAAGAATATTACAGTAAACCCCCACTTATTGCAGGGGTTACGTTCGAAGAGCATCCCCGTATAGTGAAAAACGGGGCATACTGTGGTAAAAAAAAATCTAAAAATCTAAATATTTTTATAGTGTAAACCCTAAATATGCCCCCAAATATTCTCACGAAACACTTAAATTTCATTTTAAACTCAGCTTAATACATTACTGTTAAATAAAATGTAAACCTGGATTCGTACTGTACAGTTTACACTGAATTGCTGTTTCCCGCGGTGCTAGAATGTAAAATATTAATATTACCACTATACAGACCTCACAGGCGTTTTCTTTGGTATAAGCAGGTAAATACAGTAATAAATGAATTTAATTTACAGTAATTATAGGTAATACAGGGCTTTAGAAGAAGAACAAAACGAGAATACTCGAGACCTCCAGGGGGAAATTCTGGGCTGCACAGGTCAGCAGCAAGGAGAAATAAATAAGGTTCTGGGATTGGCTACTTTCAAACCTCCCGCCACTGAGAACAGCTGGGGCAGACAAGGCCCAGACATCACAGTCAGCTTAAAATCCATGATGAACTGAAACCGCGACTGCTGATCCGCCTAAAAGCGGGGGGTTACTGTACATTTATATTGTAAATATTTGACTGTCGTTACTTTTGCTTCTCTGTAAACACATATGTACACTATGCAATGTTAATCATGTGTTTAGCACAGTGACAATAACTTCAGACTTAAGTAGATTACAATAACTGTATTTGCACAATAAATGAATGAAAATACCGAAACATGCTAACTCCAGGAGCAAGATGATGAAAAGTACAAAAGCGGACACACCCCTAAAACAACATGAATTGTTAATTGAATGTGGCACTGATAACAAGCCTTTTCCAGCGAGCCACCAGAGCTTTACTGTGCTCTCAAACCAAATGTAGAGGATGACACACATTAGCCTTTCCATTTGTTCCTCACTGATTCAGTTAACTGTAATCAGTATTGATCCGCACAATCAATGGCACTTTGCACTATTGAGACAGTAATGCTTTCACTCTCACGGACTAATGCACAGGCAGAAATATGAGCCTAGTGTTAGTGGTAGATAGATAACGTCAATGTAAACATCCTATATGAATGTTATAGGTGATAAGTATATAAAATCTAAATTAACATCTACAGGAATGTTATGGATGATAATATAAATATAGAATATCTAGAAAATTATCATATAGATGTACAGTATCTATATAATCACCACTGTGGATGTTATGAATGATATAAATGTAGATGAATGTAAACATGTATATGAACAGTAAGGATACAGTTGTATACATCTAAGTCAAATACGTTATTTTTTCTCTTTCTCTCCCTCTCTCTCTCACACTTTCTCTCTCTGCCTTTCTCTTTCCCTTCTTAATTCTTGGATTTTCTCCTCCTCTTTCTTTGCTCTGTTTCTGTTTTAGTCTCATTGTCTTTCTCTGTTTCTCTCTCGATCCTCTTCTCTTTATTTTTTCCTCTTTCTCACTCTGTCTTTCCAGAATCCCCTTGCTTTCATCTCCACACACTGCTCTGTGATGTCATCAGCTCTGGACGCCATGGCAACAGAGAGAGAGGTATTCCTTTGCTCTGCATCAGGCTGTTATTAATAGCTCTTAATGTTTGTACCTTTGGATGGTGTGTTATCGTAGCCCATTACACAGCTAATCTCTTCCTTAACACCCTCTGGCACTGTCAGACACAGTCAGGACTCACTCAGACCGGTGCTATGTGAACACTGACTCATTTAGAATCAGCCTTTTTTAAAAAAAAAGAAATGCATTTCAACGTCCGCCAAGAACAGATGTTACAAAATGGGCTCTCTCTTTCTCTCTCTCTCCCTCTCTCTCTTTCTCTCTCTCTCTCTATTGTCTAGCTTGCTTTTTCTTTTCCATTTTCTGCCTGTTTGTTTCCTGCTGTAAACTGCAGAGTCATTAATCTCTGGAAGATCTTATTCAGTGCTGGAGTATTTTACTGCCTGTTTCACAGAGACTTATATAAATCTATGAAACCATGTCTGACTATATTCATGCTCATAAATTGAGAATTGAAGGTACTTGTTTCAGATGCATACATGCATCATTCCCATATCAATAAAACGTGTTACATCAACACACTGTTGTCTTTCGGTTTACCTATTTTTGGTAATAATTGTCTTGGTGACACAAATGTTTTATTCATGTGAAAATGATGGACATGAACAAAAATCAAGTACATTTTGCACTATTATGCAGTACCTTTCTCAGCACAGATGTGTATGCAAGTATGCACGGTGGGTAAAAGTCTCACACAGCTCTGAGTAATGATCTTGGAGATTAGTCTCAGCACAAGGTCTCACAGTCCTTAGAACAATAGACTTTTGTGTGTGTGGGTGTGTGTGTTCCTTAAAATTGTAACTCTGCCTTACAGTCTGATCTTCTTACCGAAACTTGGTTTAGAACGAGGCCTGAAACTAATCAGTACAATATTTTCTTCCAGGATTATTATTATTATTGATTACAAGAGATGTTTGTAACATGTAAAATGATCTATTGCACTAAAGCTCTGCTGCAGAATAGAGGAAAAAGTAGGCCAGTAGCCATTTCTTCTCTTTAAAGAGTAGAATTTAGTTTTCATTAGAACTGATATTATCTTGCTTTGTAATAATAAGTTACTTCAGTATTGACCTCTTTTCAAACTGTCTAAAAGTGCTGCCCCCTTTTTCGTTTCTGCTATAATACAGGGGGTCCTCGGGTTACAACAGTAACGACATATGATCCACTCAACTTACACTGTTAGCCTCGTACTTACGGACTGCGTGGGTGAACTAGTTTGGTTATGCGCGGCGGAGGAATACGCAGTAATGCAACGTATGAGTGAGTTAGTTTTCCTTTTCCTTTTTCTGTGGCTTAGTTGTGTTTCGACTCCAAAATTCGGGTGACATCACTGTTGAAGGAATGGATCTGTGTCATAACAGGAGGACCCTCTGTACTGAAGTATGAGTCTATACCACATTATGAATATCAGTCAACCAATGTTACCGCCCTCTAATGACACCAGCCTCCTCATGTTTATGTTTACATTTACGGCTTTTGTCAGACGCTCTTATCCAGAGCGACGTACATCGGTGCTTAAGTAGTCCACATCTGTTCTTCATACCTGTAAAGCTATACTTAAACCAACATCTGCTTTTAACCAAGTTACTGCTAGCTAAGTTACACACCTTAACAAACCCTATCAATAAGAAAAAGGAAAGAAAAAGGAAAGAAAAAGGAAATGTAAATGCTGTGCTCAACAAATAGGAGTTGTAGTAACAAAGGTAAATTAGACAGGTTTTGTCAATTAAGATCATGTTAAGTTTTTTACTTAAACAATATTTTTCCTGCATATGCTCACAAGCTAGTCAAGGGTGTCATTCTAGTGCTCACATACACTTTTCCCCATCCAAGTACACACTATCCAGTTATAAAGAGATGCTTTAATCATGAACCATGCTTATAAATAGTAGTTTACATTTACGAAAGAAACAATGTCAATGATCACCTAAATGCTGCTTTAAAATGACTTGGGGGAGGACAACAGGGTTATGGTGGTCTAGGGCAGATCTGGCCCTTTAATGACCATCAGGGTATTCTTCATCTCTGTTTGCGGACATGTGAGTCTGTTGAGCATTTTATCAGAGTTTCGCTAGGAGTGTCATTATTATCACAAAATGTGATCTGAATGAGTTTCAAGATGCTGTGAGATTTAGCTATAGACCACATAACCCCATCTCATCCTCCAGAAACCATTCTCCTGGTTAAACATGAAGCAAGATCCATATCAGGATCACAGAGCAGGTGAAGCTGTTTCCTCGTCTATTATACTTTTGAGTGTATCATCCACAGACCACCATTAGCTCTACTTGTTTACACATAGTGGTGCTGAAATAGTGCATTTGTCCTCTAGCGTATCCCGGTAACACCTTGGACTGTCTGTAGAGATAAGAAGCTAATGAGTCCCACAAGGAAACCTACACTCAGAATAGCAACTGTTGCAGGCCAGGATTCAGGCCTTTTCACCATTAGTGGCCTTTATGAGTGGTTTTCATTCAGAAGTGTTATGTGTTTGTTGAATAACTGGTGTGTTTTTTTGTTGTTTTTTTGGGTTCTGGCTTTGCCAGTGGTGCTGTCCTCTGTGGGCGATGGAAAAGGATGTTTAACTGAATCATCTGATGTCTGGCCTACATTTTCAAATCAGCACCATACTGTGACAAAGACTCCATTGAGTAGCAAACCCCAAAGAACAGACTACCCTAATACTGCACGCTAGGATATTCAGGAATTCAGCCTTGTAGTTTAGAATATGCACAGAAGATGATATAGTTTATAAAAAGATGCATACTTAGTCATACTTGTGTCTTGCTGGGTCTTAAATAAAGTGTTTTCTTCATTTGTGTTTTTGTCATGTTTAGCCATTCAGTGTCTTTAGTCAATTGTGCCAAATACTTTTCACTTCTTCTGGATTTATCAATGCTGTTGTTGCCTGTTATTGTGGAAAATACCATTAAAATAAAATGCCCATTCTGAACACACTTCAGGGGCCTATTGCTACTCAGATGAAACAAATCAATAAAATGCTTTTCCATAGTGATGTGAACTGTGTTCTGAATGTTCCCTCCAAGAATAATGCAATACAAAGCTTATATAGTGAAGCAAAGCACCACCCAAAGAATAAAGATTGCACACCCACCATACATTAGTCTTGATTTGCTTGAGTTAACTGTTCCTGGCTATATAAAATCACTATATGGCCATAAGTATGTGGACACCTGACCATCACATCTATGTAAGATTTTTAAATACAGTTCCAAAACAGCATCCCTTCTTCTAGGAAGGGTTTACACAAGAGGTATTGGGAACTGGAGCCTATTCAGTCAAACGCACATTTGTGACGTCAAGCTGGTTTTGAGGACCTGGCTTATAATCAACATTTCAATTCATCCCAAAGCTGTTCAGCGGGAGGCTCTGTGCACGTCACTGGAATTTCTCCACAATAAACTCATCAAACCATTTATTTCCAGACCTAAATTTGTGCACAGGGGCACAGTCATACTGGAACAGGAAAGGCCTTTCTGTAGGTTGGAAACATATGATTGTCTAAGATGTTTTTATATCCTGTTGCTTTAAAATTACCTCTCACTGGAACTAAAGAGTCAAACCTAAATCTTGAAAAATGCCCCAAGCCATTATCTTTTACCAAACTTACATCTGGCACTGCACATTCTGTTAGGTAGCGTTCTCCTGGCATCCACCAAACCCAGGCTCACCCATCAGACTGCCAGATAGTGAACATGATTCATCACTACAGAGAACACAGTCCACATAGTGATCTTGGGTTTGTGCAGCTGCTTGGCCATTGAAACCCATTTCTGTACGTTCCTTATGTAAAGTTCTTTTGTTGCCAGAGGCATTTTGAAACTCTCTAGAGATGCAACAGAGGATTGGTGATTTTCATGCTTTACACAATTCAGCACTCAGTCCAAATCTGTGAGTTTGTGTGACTCTTCAGAAGCATTCAGCAACAGGACAATGTTCCAGAGTATGAATGTGTTCATGATGGGGATGAATGCAGCGGCACTTGAACACAATACAAATGAACATTTATGGGACAGGATAGAAAAAGCTGTTTGTAGAAAACATCCAGTACCAGCCAACTGCACAAAGGAGTCAGTTTTCTGTTGACAAAGATACACAGTAAACACCCACTTTAACGCAGATCAGCAGTCACGGTTTCAGTCCAGCGCGATTTTTTTCTGAGAACCGAACTAATAATTGTTCTCTGAAACCCCCCATGCTAGAGAAGAAACTGCACACATCCTCCGCATTTTTTTTCTTTGGTGATGCGCCACGCCCAAACATAAACAACCCAGCACGAGGACGAGGGCCGAACATCACAGCTATTTTTGTGGCAATCTATAATTTTTCAGGCATTTTACTGCTAAATTATTAAGAGAAATATAATTGACTAATTTTTGTAACATAAATTCAGCTACATTTCCATATAAAAATTAACTATACATTTTTTGGTAATGTGGAGAAAAACACAAAGTAAGCGTGTCTTGGGATGGGGAAATACCGCTGTACTCAGCGGGAGGTTTGAAAGTAGCCAATCCGAGACCTTTATTTATATTACTGTAAATTAAATTAATTTCTTACTGTATTTACCTGCTTATACCAAAGAAAACGACAGCGCATACTAAAGAAAGCGCGCGTGTGTGAATTACAGTACAGTCTATACAGGGATAACATCAGTATTCTAGCACTCTACATGTACACCAACATTAAAACCTGCCTTATTTTGTGTAGAGTCACAACAAAGTTGCATTATAATTTAATCATCATTTAAAGATACATCAACTGGATGTATCTTTACTGTACATTGTTTCTATTTCCAGTCCACCACAGGCGGTGATGGTGCGGTTCAGACAGTTGCTTAAAAATAAAAATTGAAAAAAGTGTGAGGATATGAATCCTCATCCATGAGGACATATGGGGAATAGTATGAGGATGCAGAAATATACTTCAAATATAATTCAACATTTGCCTGATTTGTCCAGCATCAACCTCTCCCACTTCCAGTCTACTATCCAAACACAGCCAGATCATTCTTGGCTGATACAGAAACAGATAATGAAGTCTCTGTACACCACTACAGCCTAACATGATCACACCCCTTGCCGGGTGTCATTGTAATGAGATAATTAATGATATTCACCTGTCAGTGGTTTTAATGTTGTGGCATTTAAACCACCTGCCTAATATTGCACAAGTCCCTGTGATGCTGGCAAACCAGCTCTGACCCATTAAAGAGTGGATTCCACAAGACCTCTGAAGGTCTGGCCTCCACTGGCTTGCTTTCCTCCTATTGTGTTATCTTTTTCCCCGGGTAAGCAACACACCTGGAACCTGGAAGTCCACATGATGTAAAAGATAACATGATTCATCAGACCATGGCACCTTCTTTTATAACTGCATGGTCCAGTCCTGATGCTCACATTAGCACTCTGAGCGTTTTGGAGGTGAATAGGGGTCAGCATGGGATCTCTGTGGCATACCGTGGGCAGCAAGCCGTGATGCACTGTGTGTTCTGACACCTTTCTATCATAACCAGCATGAGCTGCAATTAGTGCTACAGTATCTCTTCTGTGGAATCTGACCAGATGGGATCAGACCAGATGGCCTAGACCTGTACGACGGGCTACATTTCTTCCCTGGATTTCACTTTTAGTTCAACTGTAGAAAAAAACACGCATACACACAATACTGTCACATAATTAGAAATACAATTATGCATACGGTGTACACAGGAGAAATCAGTGTGTAAGGATGCAGATGGCAGAAAGCTAAATATCATTCCTATTGACAGTTTGTTACAGTATAATCCCATTGCAGTATTATGCAGGTGTCCAGAATGCTTTTCACTTCAACTGGAGGAGATTTATCTGTGTATCTTCACTGTACATGTTTCCAGTTCACCACAGGGGGTGGAGTTCTACAGTAGTACGGTGTACACACATAATAAACCGTCACATAATTAGAAATTGTACACAATTATGCACACAGTATACACAGGAAACATCAGTACATTAGGATGCAGATTGCAGAATGCTAAAAATCACTCCTGCACACAGCTTGTTACAGTATAATGCCACTGCAGTACTATGCAGGTGTCCTGAATGTTATGCAGGTGTCCTGAATGCTTTGTGGAGTCAGATGTTCTTCAGTGGATAAACATACAAAAGCAGGTCACGTAGGACACGCAGATCCGTTAGCATGGCAACATCTGCCTCCTGTCATTAAAATTCATAGTTTCCAGAAGCTAAAGTGCTTAATGGATGGGGGGCTCGTGCAGAGCGCGTGGCTCGTGTGATTTCTGTCATCACTGATCTGCTTGTTAGGCACTTTGAACGTAGAGCTTCATTTCTGTTAAAAGAGAAAGAGACGCACCTTTGAGGAAAGGGGGGGGCGGGGTGTTGCAGTCGAGACTGCTTAAGAATTAGGAGACAAAAATAATACCATGCATTTAATTCCTAAGCCTGGATGATCAATGGAATTACACTGTATTCACCCCTTCATTAAAGACAGTAATCGATATGACCCCACTTATTCAATATTTGTCCGAAAATAACACCACCTAGTGGGCACAGACAGTCATTGAAAAAGGCTACATATTTATTACTGTATATTTCACTCTTGCAGTCTTCTCGTTGAAGGTCTAGATTCAGACCAGCACTGAATGTGTGAAATATTCCATTTAGCCCTTTTTAGTAATATTAGTGTTTATGTAATATATTGTATTCAGTTGGAAATGATAGACACAGGTAATGCAAGCTTATACACCACCAATTTACACTACATGCCTAAATCATCTTTCCTCAAACGGTGTTAAATAACTGTATTCAGCTTTTTATGTGGCTTCTAACACTGAATGACACACTGCTAGCCATAAAAAGGACAAAAGTGTTATCCATAAAAAGGACAAAAAGGAATTTTGTAGATTTTTATTTATTTCTTTTTTAATGAACAAAAATAGAAAATATGGATAGAAAAACGTCCAAATACAGCAGAGCAGAATCAGAATAAAAAGAACCCACCCTTACAGTAGATACAGCGCCAAAAGAACATTTAGAGGGAGGAATAGCACTGAGTAAAGAGGGGGATTTTGGATTATGTTTTCAGTTATAGAGGTATGATCACAGAGAGATTTTGAGTTTGAAGGTTTTTGCAGATGATACTTTGAAAGTCCTGCCATCTACTGAGGAAAGTCTGAACTGAGTCTAAGCAGACCTGAGGCTATAGGGTTTAAGTAAAGTGGCCCCTTATAGAACAGCACAGAGTGCAAACAATGTGAATTTCTTCCCATTCACCAAGTGAAGCAATGGGCTGCCACCAATGAGGAGCACCTGGGCAGAGGTGCGTGGGAACAGTACCCTGTTCAAGGGTTTTTCAGGGATGATACTAGCAGGCCTGGGATTCAAACCCACATTCTTCTGATTGTAGTTGCAATGCCCTAACCACTAGGCCAGCAGCTGCCCCAGATAGGCATTTGAGTTCAGGAATGCTTTAAAAGCTGTTTTTGGAGGGGGGGGTTGGTTTAAAGCATAATACCAAAATATTACGGTTCCGACAGTTAGTGTTCTTTCACGAATATAATAGAGACTTCCCTTTATCTCTATCTACAAATATCTGCTCACATAGGACCAGGCAGAATCTGCCTGCTTGTATTCACACAATTTGTACTCCAAAGATATCCTGAATAGGCTTCATTTTAATATTATTTTATTGTGTTTCACAGTACACGTGAATTGTAGGACAATACGATTTAGAAGATATTCTTTAAAGCTTTCACTCCAACTGGAACATTTGACTAATGTGCAATTGTAGTTTAATGAACAAACCTTTAGAAGTGTTTTGACTTTCCAAGCGAAAAGAAAATGTTTAAACTCAGTTGTTGGAGCTGCAGAGAGAGTGCGAATGAGTGTGTTCGTCTGTAGTCATGCTGGATGTTAGCGTGGGTAATGAAGTCTCTGGGGTTCCCGAGTTACTCCTGGGAGGAAGTGAAGAGCTCTGTAGTCGGAATGTGATGGAAATGAACTGTAACGTAAATCACTGTAAAGCATTTTTCAACAAATATCATTCTCCAAAATTTGCCATCATTCTCCACTAGATTCTACAAAAACAACATTATTCTCTACGAAATACCATCATACTACAACCAAACACTATAATTCTGAACCAAAAAAGGAATTTTGTAGATTTTTATTTATTTCCCTTTTTAATGAACAAAAATAGAAAATATGGATAGAAAAATGTCCAAATTCAAGTAAAATGACATTTTTTCATAATTCAAATGTTATTTTATACCACCTTTCTCAAACTTAATGTCATTTTATAAAAACAATGAACAAAATTAGATAACACACAACAGATATCACTGAACAAATATCACTGTTCTTCAAAAAACCACGATCATTTACCAAACACTATCATTCTCCAACCAACACCATCATTCTCCAACTAAGGCCATAGTTCTCCAACCAACATTGCTGTTCTCCACCAAGATCCAACCTTCTCCAACTGACACCATCATTATCTACCAAACGTCAAATCATCCAACACCAAACAGTAAATCATCTTAGAAACTCCTTTTAGAGAATGCCAATGTCATGGTTTTCTTATCCACCCTTTCATACTTCTTCTTCAGTCCGATCACATACTCACTTATTTACACAGTATATACACCTTCACAGACATTTCTAGTCCTGTATGCTGTATAAGTACCCATCTTGTTTCAGTGTGCCTTCGCCTTATCATGTTCAGATTTGTTTTATTTTTTGTTTCTCAGTCATTGTATAGAATATAAAAAAGCCGCATAACTTGCACATACATTTTGTCAACACATTTGTGACAGTAATTCTAGTATGCATGGGTAGTGGATAGCATTTATGAACTTATATTCTGAAATCTCTAGAGGCAACGTATCAGACTTGCTTCATGTATAATGAGATTTAGTGATAAACATTGAAGCTGTGTCGGTATAGCTGAACCGTCCTTTCCTGTCTGCTGGTCTCACTAACTACAGTGGCAGAACTGAGTAGCGGATGGATCCTCATGGCCCAGAACAGGAAAAAGCAAATAGGAGAGGAAGCTTTATCTGACTTTTCGGACCCAGCCAAGGAATGTCCACAGTATGTCAGTGTTATACATATGATTTCTAAGGAATTATATCACCAGGGCGGGAGTGAGTAGTGCAGTTGCCTCACAGTAAGAAGGTCCTGGCTGAGGCCGGGGTCTCTCAGGGTCCGTTTTATGTAGAGTTCTCCCATGTCTGTGTGCGATTCCACTGGGTGCTTCAGTTTCCTCCTACAGTCCAAAGACCTGAACGTGAGGAGAACTGTATATGTTAAATTGTGAGTCTTTGTCTGTGTGAGTCTGCCCTGCAATGGAATGACAGCCTATCCAGGTCGTTGCTCCCTTTTCTCCCTGTGAATGCACCCCTGCAACCCTGATTAAAGATAAGTGGCTCAGATAATGGATAAATGATTTCACTCCTGAGGGAAGCAAAATAAAATACACCAATTTATTCTATTTCAAAATTTGTCTAAAGGCTCCACAGGTACTCATAATGCACACATAACTTTCAGAAGGGGTGTAAGCTTGGGAAATGAGTGACTGTCAAAAAAGAAAAAAAGCAATATTACTTACAAAAGGACCAAAAACAAAAGAAAGCAAAGGTGACCCTCTCCCTTATCTGTTTTTTTTTCTTTTTATTTTCTCGATCCTTTTTATCCTTCCTGTTAGGACGACCCTTGAGGGAGACCTCATCTCCATTTCCTCTGGCTGTGAAGAGAAAAGAAGGACAAAAACAAAGAACAACAAATGAGTCAACGAGGCATTGTTATTGGAAGAATACGCGTTAAGCTGGATGTGCCATGCATTTAAATGTCCCTGTCTTCAGCCCCTCAGAGACCTGGTTCCCGGTTCCATCAAGGTCTAACAGGCTTATATTCATTGTATTCAAATAATACATTCCTGACACATCTTAATAAAGTGTGAGCACATACAGTAACATTTATTTGCTCTCCTTTCTCCTTTGGGTAGACATAGTGCCCCCAGTGAATACTAGCTAGAAGACCATCCATCCATTCATCCATCCATTTTCCAGACAAAACACATGTAGACTGGTTGGGCAAACCATGCACCCTCCAGGACCCTCCTATAGAGTATAGAGCTGGTCCACCGTTCCACATCCAGGATGAAAACCACTCTGCTCCTCCTGAATCCGAGATTCGACTATCTGACAGACTCTCCTCTCTAGCACCCCTGAATAAACCTTTCTGGGGGAGCTGAGGAGTGTGATCCCCCCTACAGTTGGAACACAACCTCCGGGCCCGTTTCTTAAAGAGGGGGACCACCGCCCTGGTCTGCCAATCCAGAGGCACTGCCCATGATGTCCACGTGATGTCAACCAAGACAGCCCCATAACATCCAGAGCCCTAAGGAACTCTGGGCAGATCTCATCCACTCCCGGGACTTTGCCACAGAGGAGCTTTGTAACAACTTCAGCCTCGGTGATGGAAAAATCCACCCCCAAGTTCCCAGACTCTGCTTCATCAGTGGGAGGCATGTTGATAGGATTGGCCTGCCGGTACCTGCCAGCTGCCTCAGGACTCCCTCAGGCCAAAAAGGCCTGGTAGGACTTCTTCTTCAGCTTGACGTCATCCCTTACTACCGGTGTCCACCAGCAGGTTCGGGGATTACCACCACAACAGGCACCAATCACCTTATGGCCACAGCTCTGGTCAGCCACCTCGACAATGGAGGTGTGGAATATGGCCCATTCTGACTCAATATCCTCCACCTCCCCCGAGATGTGGTTGAAGCTCTGCCAGAGGTGTGAGAGGTGTGAGAAACTCCTTCTGACAGAGGACTCCACCAGATGTTCCCAGCAGACCCTCACAAAGCACTTGGACCTGCCAGGTCTCCTCCGGTTTCCTCTCCACCAGCAGAGCCAACTCAACACCAGGTGGTGATCAGTTGACAGCTCCGCCCCTCTCTTCACCTGAGGGTCCAATACATGCGGCTGCAAGTCCGATGAAACAACCACAAAGTCAATCATCAAACTGTGGCCTAGGGTGTCCTGGTGCCAAGTGCACATATGGACACCCTTATGCTTGAACATGGTATTCATTATGGACAAACCATGATGAGCACAGAAGTCCAATAACAGAACACCACTCGGGTTCAGGGGGGCTATTCCTCCCAATCACGCCCCTCCATGTACCACTGTCATTGCCCACAGGAGCATTGAAGTCCCCCAGCAGAGCAAAAGAGTCCCCAGAATGAGTGATCTCCAGCACACCCTCCAAGGGACTCTTAAAAGGGTGGGTACTCTGTTCGGCGCATACGCACAAACAACAGTCAGGACTCGTCCCCCCACCCAAAGGCGAAGGGAGGCTATCCTCTTGTCCACTGTACAGGCACCAAGCTGGGGGGCAATAAGTATGCCCACACCTGCTTGATGCCTCTCACCAAGGGCAACTCCAGAGTGGAAGAGAATACAACCCCTCTCGAGGAGACTGGTTCCAGAGTGGTGACGTTGCAAGCCAGCAGTGCATGGAAGCTAGCGCGACTCAAAAGCCAACAGTTGTAGTTGTAGCATTAGCATTAGCAAAGTATGACGTGCTAACTGTAATGATTATTCACTTAAATTTTAAAGCAAAATTACAAAGATGAAATCTGTAAAACAACGATTAGTAACAGTTTCTCTAGTTTTTAAAGATCTGCTATTCATGTTAAGTTGCAGTTCAGTTTAAGTTGCTCAAAATGAAGGTATGATATATTCAAGAAGAGTAGCCGTAATCTGTTAAGTAAAGCGATGTTTCTCTATGAACAGAAGTATCTAATTCATAGATCAATTGAATCTGCAGGTGACTTTCCATTTTCTTGGCTGATCCAAAATGGAATATATCATTACAAAAGCAAACAAAAAAGTAATTTTACTGGAAAAATATTTACTTGTAATGTAAGTTACTGTAAAAAACATTTAATTCAAGTATTTTTGATGTTTGAAAGCACAATAAAATGGTGCAAATTTCACATAAAGGGATACAAACAGATACAGAGTTTATGTTGACCTGTGACAGTATGTACTTAGGACTCAACTTCATCAAGGCTGAAGAACTTGTTAAAGTAGTTGCATGCACACACACACACACACACACACACACACACAGCAGGAGCAGGCCATAAATTCAGCATCAGCTTGGCCTAGTTTAATCTCATCTAACACATCTTAATCACGGCGGATGCTTTAATGAATACGCTCACCCAAGGACAAGCAGCTGCAATAATTGGATTCACCTCCAAAAACCATCCAAGTGAAAAATTCTCTTTCTCAGTCCTTGCTTATCTTGATTTTACAAGACAAAGACATTCTTTAACTAAAGGAGACAGTTTTTTTTCTTGCTTGGCTTGAAAGATTGTTCTGATTGTGATCACATTGTGTAGCACTGCTGTTCCAAAAGCAAAGACACTTTATCTGAGTGGAAGGGGATGGTAATGCTGTTTTAATCCCTGACTGAGCACACACTGTATTTCTGCCTGTTTTCCAACATTTTCAGGAGCTTTTACGGAGGTGTGTGTGGGGCAGTCACAATACAGTGAAGTAAAACTTATGTTAGTTGCAAAAAAGTCCAAGGCAAAGTAGAGAAAGCCTTGAATGCAGAATGTGTAAGAGCTATAACTCAGATTGTTGCGTTAGTTCATAATGAATTTTAAAAATGGCCTGCTTCAGGTCTGGCGTTGACAGCTGGAAGGGTGGTGCCACTGTGCATCACTTTTAAAGTGGAGGCATATGGTATTAGCTTCCTACGTTACACACTTTAACTCTTTGCAATAATTCTTAAAATAGCAACAGATACATCAGCATACCACTTAAGTTTACATTCTGATGCATTTACTGGTAGCATCCTGGTAAAGAGCTGTTGGCTTTGAATGCAATCATTGGCAAACAGCACACTCAGGTACCATTAGGTCTCCATTCCAATCTTGAGCAGGTGCCAGACACCATAAAATTGGACTCTTCAGTCTAGTGGGCACTGATTGGTGTGTGTGCATGTTACAGTGGTACTGGAAGTTACACAGAAATCAGGCTGCTGGCTGCTACTACTGTTTTAACAGATAACAGTGAGTCACAAACCACATAAAGTTTATTTCAGATTAATTTACAAACTGACATGGTTTGTGGTGAGTATGTGCAATAATTTAGGCATGCAGTTTTCCGATTTCAGTTTGGTTGAATGAAGTTTTCCATTACTTGTTAAGTACATTAGTCCAGTAGCTCTAGCACAAAAGTAAAATGTTAAGTTTGATTGCACGGTTGCTTTGGTAACTGTGGTTCATGCTAGGCGGTTGCTGAGGTGTTTGTAGCCAGGCTATGGCAACTGCACTGGTTGCTGTGGTGTTGCTAGGTGGTTGCCATGTGTAGTTATGCACTTGCCATGGTAACTGTAGCGGGTGCAATGGTGTTGCTAAGTGGTGTGTCTGACCAATGTTTGGACAGCGTACATCAAAAGAAGCGTGCCCAAACCTTTGAACACTGGCCAGTCTTCAACCCAAATCTGATTTACAGCAAAACGCTCCAAACACTAAGCCAGAATTCCCTAATCATTCCCAATGGGAGAAACACTGGAATTTGGTTGACTACTGCTTAGACGGTTTTTCAACTTTTGAACAAAGAGCAATGTGTCCAAAATTGGTCTCTTGGTGAAATTTGAACTCTTGAGGCTGAGAAAACAGAGACTGAAGCACGGAAATTTGCCGTTCATTTCTCATGCCCACCTGTTTCATGTTAAGTCTTCCTGCTCTGCTCATTAGGAGCTTGTTAGTCTCTCCCTTGTGTGTTCTGGTGTTGCTCCTTGTGTGTTAGCCTGTGTTTATTTATGTTAATTGCTTGTTATTGGTTCATGTGTCTCGCTCTTTGTGCTCTGTTCCTTTGAAGCCCTGTAGGTCCAGCAGTCTAGCGTGCTGTCTCCAGCATAGTCCATCATAATACTGGCTTGGTCCTTCATGCTACTCCCTCGGGCTCTGGAAGAAAGCTCAGGAGCGTCATCTCTCCTGCACTCATGCTGGCGCTCGCCTCTCCTGCTCTCAGCGCCACGTAGACTGGAACGCTCCAGTTCGTCATACTGACAGCCTAGTAAGAGGCTCCAGCACTGAGTTCTGACACAGTAAGCTGAGATCTTGCCCCCCCTCTCTGCCATAGAAGTGAGTAGTGAGGCTAAACGTCCTGTGGTTTGAATCTTCCCCCGCGGCTGCCGCATGTAGCGGAGCTTCTGTTTCCCCGTGTTCCTGGTGACTCCCTGGTAAGGAGTCAAGTTTTATCGGGCCCTATTCAGCAGAGGAGCGACGTCTTCGCTCCCTTCGGATTAAAGTGGCCCTCATTTCAAGCTGGATGAAGGAGAGCATCTCAGTTAAAGACAGTTTCTACTTTAATTCGCTCCTAACATTTGTTTCCCTGATTTATCATTAAAATCCTTGTTTTCAGTACTCCTGCTTCTGTGTCCTTCTTCCCTGTGGCAAACATGACAAATAAGAGTATGATTATGGAAGCAAACCAAAGAAGCAAACTTTAGATACCAGCAGGGCTGCCACAATTATTCACTTAATTTAGTATTTTATTTTTATCATTACTTCAGTGATTTATTCTTGAACAGTCACACTTTCCACTGGCCATATAAGATGAAAGTGTAAATGCATGAGGAAATCATAAAAGTGTTTTAAATAATCAGACAATGAGAACTGTGATGGACCAAGCTGGCAGGCGATGAGGAAACACAGGATAATGATCAAAAAAAGTATGAATTTATTTATCCAAAAATAAAAAGAAGTTTCTATAACCCCATAAGGAAACCCTCAGGGTCATAAGGAAGAGGTCAACGAAAAAAAAACTACACAAAACACAACTTAAGAGTAACAAAACTGCCCTCCTCAAACACAAAGGACACATATATACTGTGGCTGATTAGACCAACATAAAAC
The DNA here is from genome assembly GCA_037974405.1 of Brachyalestes nurse. Taxonomy (NCBI): domain Eukaryota; kingdom Metazoa; phylum Chordata; class Actinopteri; order Characiformes; family Alestidae; genus Brachyalestes; species Brachyalestes nurse. Next base: position 23,485 of record JBBPCY010079298.1, read on the forward strand.
ACAGGGGATAATAAACACTAGACACTAAACAGTGACCACTAAACCACAGACAATAAAACTACTAAACTACCCAAAACATACATAATCGGACCAAACCTACGAAAAGATAAAACCACCAATGACCCAAAGAAAACAACAAACCCCAAACTAAACACTCAAACCTCCTCCTGAAACTGCAGCCACTTGGCCACATATGCAGCCACATCAACTGTGTGTGGAACGTATTTGTGAATAACGTAACTGAAATAATAAACAATAAATAAAGTGTAGGTGCAGAGGTTTACTGACATTTCACATGATGGCCACAATAGAAATGTGAACTAAAAGTCTGACATAACGGGCAGAAATGTTTAGGACATCTGGCAACACTGAAAGGGACGGGGAACAACACCAGTGCTGCCGCATACATGGTTGCTCTCAGGCAAACTGTGCGGAGGATGGTATGAACTTTAGCCACTGACTCTATTGGCTGTGGACTAAGAGAACTAATACCAGCTATGGCTGAGCTAATTGTGGCTATGACTAAGCCAATCTTGGCTGTGAAAAAAAACATAATCTCAGCTGTAATCACGCTAACTCTGGCTATTGCTGAGCTAATATTAGCTATGACAACCTAGTAAAATAAAATGACTCAAAAATGACTCAAAGCCATATTTCCATGGGACATTCACAAGCATGGATGCTATCATAGAAATACAGTGCACAAGCAGAAAGCCTTCAGTCTGTTTGATTTTTGTTAGTGCCGACTGGATAACAAATACACTGAAAATTACTTATGAAATGTTATTGTTTTAAAGGGTCATTTTGAGAACTAAATAGCAATGAAGTCTGTAATGTATTTGGTCAAGTGCATTTGGGGCAATGGGGAAAATCAATATTTTTTGCCAAACATTTGTTTTGAAATTGACTCTCATGGTAGGTGATGTGTAGCCTGTGAGTGTGAGTGTGTGTGTGTCAATTTCCATAACCCTGTTGGAGACGATTCTGCCTTTCTCACATACATTCTAATAAGTGTCTCACATACACTGTTGCTGTTGGAAACAGCAAATCAACAAGATCTTTCACTTGACTGGCCTTCAGAGTGTGTCAGACACGACTGACCTGCAGCTAAACCATCACACATTTCAGGAGTTTGACTGACTCTAGTGACAGGTGTGTGTGTTTTTGTGAATGTATATTGACTGAATGGATGGTTTCTATGTAACAGCCCTTGTCTGTCTGTCTGTCTGTCTATCCCCTAGGAATGAATGGTCCCACTCAGACCTATACAAATAGACTAAAGACACCCTATTAACGATGTGTTATACAAAAGCATCCTCATAGCAACACCCTAGGAACCATCTGGGATGCCATAACAACCACCTAGCAGTATGCCAGCGACCACAAGACGTACCATAGCAACCAGGTTCCAGCCACCTGGCATATCAAAGCAACCACCAGAGGTACCACATGAACCAGTGAATTTCTCAAACTGTGTTTTGCATTTGTATTGTCTGCCTTTCTATTCCACTTTATAATCTAGCGGTGTACTTTCATTTCATTCGTGTCTGAATGTGAACAGCGTATGAGTTTGGTTTTAGTTCTTTGCTTTGCCTCTCAGCAAGTCTGATTAGTTTATGCAACCGGCCAAGACATCTTCAAGTTCTTAATCAATTATTCATCCTCCCTTTGGCTTTCGTCATGATCTGCAGTTCTTCAGGGGCTCGGGAGTTGTGCGAGAACAGAGAGAGGGAGAGAGATTGATTTGAAAGGTTTGTGGGAGCAAGCCCTCTTTGTAAATGAAAGTCAAATGGGCAGGAAAAAGACATGCATGATGAATTCATTTCACCACTCAGTACATTATTGAACTGAAAGTTATTTAATGCCTAAAATAAACTAAAATAAAAATAAATCAAATTTTAACGTTTAGAAAGACTAACTTATATTTTACTACACAGCCATTTAGGATAATTCCATGCATATATTTATTTTGAATCTTAAAGCACAAAATTCTGAAATACTTGAATGAGCACACACTTGGTGTGCTCAGCAAATGATGAATATTTTGACTTGTGTCCAACACACTTGTCTGTAGTGGGAGATCAGTATTTGTTGTAATTTTGTCCACAGCATGAGATGTCTCAGTCCATGCTGTCAGCAATTAGATAAGGGGAGCTCAAAACTACCACTTAAGCTTAAATGGAGCACTTAGAGTCGACAGGGGAAAAATGACAGCAAAAAATCCAAGAAACACATTTCCACACACCCCTGTTTTCCACCTAACACCACCATTCTCTAACAAACACCATCACTGTACAACACACACCACTCTACAATAAACACCATCATTCTTCACCAAACATCACCAGTCTACTACAAACACCATCATTCTTCACCAAACATCACCACTCTACCACAAACACCACATTCTCCAATAAACACCACCATTCATCACCAAACATCACCACTCTACCACAAACATCACATTCTTCAGCAAACACCATCATTCTCCAACAAATTCCATCATTCTTCACCAAACATCATCACATCACACACAGGTATGGCTAATAAACCCAATGTTTCAGATTTGCTGTCTGTTGAGTCTTTTTTCATGGTCATCTGTTCAATTTAGAACGATTACTCCTGCCCTAAGGCCACTGAACTCACCACTCCAGCTTATTGAACCTCCCTGATTCAACTAATCAGCTTGACAACCCTGATAATTTTTCAATACTTTAATAAATCTAAGAACTGCTTATTTATGCCTTATTTCCACATTCACAAAATATATTAGAACACAATGTATGAATACAGTTATTGCCAAAAATGTGTAAATGCAGTTGTTTTATTCACATTTAGTGTTTTATTCACATTATGTTTTATTCACAAAAATGTGTAAATAAAGTTGTGTTTCATTCACATTTAGTGTTTTATTCACAAAAATGTGTAAATAAAGTTGTGTTTTATTCACAAAAATGTGTAAATAAAATTGTTTTATTCACATTGAGATCAGTGCAAAGTCTGAATTTGACACACAGTTGTTTCAACTGTTGATGTTTTGGTGGAGTCTGTGCATTAATATTTATCATCAGAGGTGGACAGTAACAGTACATTTACTTGAGTACTGTAATTAAATACAGTTTTTGAGTATCTGTACTTTACTTGAGTAGTCTTTTTTTTGGATACTTATAACTTTCACTTCACTACATTTGAAAGACAAAACTGTACTTTTCACTTCACTACATTTCTGTCAAGGTTCTC
>JBBPCY010079315.1:0-26718 GCA_037974405.1 Brachyalestes nurse
TATTGGTTTATAATTTTGTGGTAAAGATAAGGTGTCTCCAAACAAAATGCCGCCTCAGAATTTCTCCTCTCCTTCACCGCAAATGAATCGTGATATGAACCGAATCGTGAGTGAAAAATCACGAAACGAACCGAATCGTGGGTTTGGTGTGTCGTTACAGCCCTAATATATATACAGTAACACGTATACAGTACTACACGATCACTGGGGTGGTGTGCAGTCAAGTATATGCAGTTATATGTCTTAAGTTTTATGTTTTACTCCATAGTAGGTTATGAAGAGGTGCATTTATGTCCCTTCCCTTGAGTAGCTGGTCCACCAGAATCGGGGGGTTTGCTTCTCAACCAGAACACAGCTTTATTGTAATTGGCTGCTCCACTGGAATGGGGGGGTGGGATTTGCCTCTCCACTTGTAAGCTGTTCCATTGTGATTGCCAATGATTTGTTGTTGCACACACTGCTGTTCAGAGGAGCATTTGCAAGAAGTGGCGAATTACAGTTAGTGTGAGGAAAGGCATGCGTGTTATTAGACTTGGCAGCGCCGTAATAATTCACTTTTGCATTTGCATTTTAGATTGGATACAGACATGTACTTATGCCTGTATTCCTAAAAACAGTCGAATGCTAGAAACTCAAATGGTATTCATGGAATGACAAACAAAGCTAATTAAGTTTTGTATGAAGGATTGTTATGTAACGGCACTCATGACTGGCAGCAAAAACTGCATTTTGGACCTTTAATAGCAAGCATGTAAAATTATATTTGCTTGTTTGATGTATTTTGTAGTTATACTGTAGCAGTGCAAAGTAATGCAGAGAAGCAAAAATGTACTGACATCACAACAAGGGAATTGTGGCTTTATGCCCAAGCTGGCACTTTAACTACTAGTGACACCAATATGTACATGTGACATTGTGGATAATATACTATATTATTGTAAACTGATGAAGGAAACATCTTCATACATGTTTACATTTACTGCATTTAGCAGAAGCTTTTATCCAAAGCGACTTTCGTTCCCTAAATACAGGGATCAGTTTCCCTGGTCCAGAGGTAAGTATCCTACCCACTAGGCCACCACCCTCAATTAAAATGTCAAAAATCTAGATGTCCCCAAACTTTTGAAGCCCGGTGCACTTAACACTTGTTTTTCCCTGTCAAACAGCACAGTAACCAGAGATACAAATATATAATCATCAGTCTCAATATCACTGTCATAAACAACTGTGACAATATCTCTACAGTTACACAAATGACAGTGATTTCATAAGTGACGTATATGACTTTTATGTACTGCAGCTTTGAGAGGTTTTGCGGTGATGACAAACTTGTTATTTTTATGTTGGGCATAAACAGGTTTTTATTAAAAGAGCAAAGCACAAACATGGACAGGCAAAAAGGACAGAGAGTTGCCTTTTGTCACACTGATTGGTTTAGAAGAAACACAAACACAGAGCCATGCTAGTTAGTAGGCATGATGGGGAATAGACCCTGGATTCCAGGCTGGGTTTAAGTAGTATGGAGAATCTCAGGTAAGATGGAAAACCAAGCGAAAGTAGCAGCAGGGGGAGGGGAATGCGCCTGCCTCAGTACTCTGGATACCAGGAAGCTGTGGGGATGCTTTGCCTGCTTAATATACACAGGATTCCAAATGTTTCTAAGCACTAAGGATGGATGTTGGTCCCATTCCAATGTCTCCATTCCTCTAATGCTTCCTTGATGGCGAGTTGCTTGTGGTTACCAATGTCATAATTGCGCTTCCATGAGAAGGCTGTAATAAACAACAAACAGCTTCCATGAGAAGGCTGTAATTTCCTGGGATTCCCATGACACTGTAACAGGACCGCCCCATTCCATACAGCTCTGGAAAAAAGAGATCACTGCAAAAATGTTCAGTTTATAGGTGTCAAAACATCAAATGACAAAAACATCAAAATGACAAATGACAAAACATCAAAATAAGAGAAATGATGAAGTGTTTACCGAACCTGAATACTTTAAAGAAAACAAATCTCATTTCCTCCTAAACAAAATGGCAGTAATTAGAGATTGTTGATTACCGCACTGTTTTTTTTATACTTTTGTTCATTAAACAATATTTGATTCTGGTGATCACCTAATCAGTACCTCATAAAGCAGAATGAGGTGTTTTTTGTGGGAAATTAACAGACACTGGCATGGAATGCTTGTCATACTCGTAGAGATGCTGATTTAACAATAAATTACAGTGGTCTCTTATTTTTTCCAGAGCTGTATATTGTTCATATATACTATTAAAAAGTGGTTAAGCATATTGCGGAACCCGTCATTTATGACTGCCTCAAAGATGGACGGGGCATTTACCGATCCATAAGGCATCACGTGTTATATGCAATACCCTGACATGAAAAACACTTCCATTGATCCCCACATGTATGCTTCGCAGGTCGAGCTTAGTGAAAACAGTTGACCCAAGATGTTGTTCTATGGCTAATGGATGACCATGCTAATCAATGCAGAGCTTGAGTCTGCCATTCTTCTTCTCCACAATAAAGAAGTTGGAGGAGGCAGGGGACATTGCCTGGCTGATGAACCCCTGCCTGAGTGCCTTGGACATGTATTCTTCCATAGCCTTGTTCTCTGACTCTGACAGCAGATAAACAAGTGCCTTAGGGGTTGTGGCTCCAGGCAGGAGCTCCTTGGCAAAGTCCCAGTTCCAGGGAGGAGGGAGACGGGTTGCCCTGGTGGGATTAAAGACCTGGCCAGCACAGAGTATTAGGGGGGGAATATATTTACAGGGAGATGGGCTTCAGGGCTTTCTATGGCAGATGCAGGTACTTTCAAATTGTAATAGGAGCGTAGGAGGACCATGACAGAAAAGCACCAGTCTACAGTGGGATTGTGTAATCATAGTCAAGGTAAACATAACTGGTGTTGAGACTGGAAAAGAATAAGGAACTGAATAGTTTCCTGGTGCTGAATGGTGGTTTGATAACGAGGGCACCGCTGACCAGGTTGCCATCCTGGGCCTTAACTGAGAGAACAATGGGAGTGGATAAAGATGAGACCAAGGATTGGGGCAGATATAGAGACAGAATGAGACATGGAAATGAGGCTCCCAACTGCATCAACTCAGGGATTCCCCACAGGGAGGCCTAGGGACAGTCTGATAGCCTCAAGAGGCAGTTTCAGCTTCTGGCTGGATCACTGCTGTACCATTCCAGCAGGGAGGCGTGGATCTTGTCTGTCCAGGGCGTGTGGGTTGGCGTATGCTCCAGGAGAGACACTCATCAGTGTTCAAACCTTTCCGGTGTTGAAAGAAGATTAATTATGATCATTTGACAATAGTTTGGAAAGCTGTCATTATTATTTCGTTAAAGCTTCTCTTCATATCAAGAAGAGAAGACATTTTCAAGACATTTTAATAACCAACTAACAGAACAGTTGTGCAAATTTTCAGTTTTTCCTCAAAAGAAGCTTGACATTGCACTCAAATGACCTGGTCAAAAGAAAACTAAAGGACTACCAGACTCTACTCATATATAAGCCTTTATGTTCAAGTCTTTACTGAAAGTCAGTGAAAAACTGCAGTGCACAAAGTTTTTTTCTAAATGTCTGTTGAAATTCAGTCTGACTAGTCACATGTCCACAAAAGTGATTTGTGTCAGATTCGAAACTTAGACTTGTGATCAAATCAGAAAAAGGCTTATTTCATGTGATGCTGTCCTGTTCAAATCAGATACACTGAAAAATCAAATCCAACCTACTTGTCTGAACAAAGCCCATGTGTGCAAGCTGGAACATATGGTGGCTCTACAAATGATGCAGACCATTGACTGGTCAATTGCAACTGTCATAGAATTGTCATGCTCGTGTCAGATGACACTTTGATAAGAAGTCAGAGTCACCATCTGTTACACCACATAAAATCAAATGCAGAGGAAAAACTAAAATAAAACATGACGCTTCTCCACACTGCCACCAAATTATCTCCAGGCTACCCAGTCTGCTTTTTGTGCGTGGCTCCATTTCTTTTTCGATGGCCATGTATGTCCCAGCAACAATCGGTTTCATTCCACCTTAAAAAGTTCCACCTTAATTTGAATAAGGACCTGTGAATAAGGAGCTAACTTCAGCATTGTGGTGGATCTGTACCTGCTGTCTGTGACAAGTCAGCAGATGAGGGAGATGTAAGTACTTTCAAATAATGACTTTTTTGTTTCTATTGCAGTTAAGTTTCGTTTTGTTACAAGCAGCGTAAGGGGTGGGCGGAGCCTGGGATGGTGGGGCGTGACCAGCAACAGCTTATTTGCATGAAAGGGACAGAGCCCTGAAACGGCATGTTTTGAATGGGACTGAAACTGTGAAGAATAAACCTGGTGATATCTCTTTATGTGAGAGTGATTTTGTTCAAACTTCACAAACATGTTTTGTATAGCCCCTAGAACTATTATAACTTGTAAATAATTATAACTTGTTTTGCATAATAGGTCCCCTGGTTACAGATTATTATCTGTGTTATTACTTTTAGGGGAATCTGCATTAGTTACACCTGCAGTCACACGAAGATTCAGGTCCAGGTAAATGGACGTAGTGAATATTTAACATTACTTAAAAACTAGCAGGACATCTCCAAATCTTTGATAGGCAGTTTTTATGTGTATTTCATATGTGCAGGAAATGAAAAGGGCCTCAGTACCTGCCTGTGTGTCTGAGTTGGCATGAATAGTACATCCTGCTTATTTTGGTCCCAGTTTTACTCGTGTTCTCTCTCTCTCTCTCTCTCTCTCTCTCTCTCTCTCTCTCTGTCATGCTGAATCAGGTCACCTCTACAAAGAATCACTGAGAGCCCTTTGACTTTGTTCCTGCCTCACAGGAATGCGTGTTTTCAGGGTGTTACATTCAGCTCCCTCTCTCTTGCTCTTAAATTAAAGAGTATTTTTGCAGCTCCGACGTTAGGAATACCAGCGTGTTAAAAGAATTCAAAGAACACACTTTTAGGAGCTCATGTGTTTGGTCATGCATAAAGAGTAGGAAAACAGTGTTAGTAGCTCAGACTTGGTTTGACTGTTTAGAGAGGAAGAGATTTTCGAAAAAGAGAAAATGAATATATTGAGCAAATACTGGCGCAGGCTGCTTTGCACATGACAATGGTTAGGAACATCAATAAAACACCAGTGTTCAAACAGTAATAATCACACCAAATTTGAAAAAAGCTTGATTAAAGTTTTTATTTTAGAATCAGTAACAAGGAAAAATACATCCTGCATTTGTTAAAACATATGTTTTCATTTTCATTTCAACATATGGATTACAAAATATGACAAAACAAAAATAACATGATGGTGAGTGTTGTCCCTACAATTTTGGTAGAATTCAAAATTATTCTGTTAAATTATTCTTGTCCCTCCATGTCTGTCTGACCTCCATGTTGCCACTCCCTCTCGTACCCTCAGATCATCCTCCTCCATCCATCTGACTGTCCTTCAGCTTTCAGCCGCTCTGCTCCCCGGCTGTGGAACTCACTACCACCCGAGCTCAGAAACATCAATTCATTTTTACACTTTAAATCCTCACTCAAAACCCTTCTGTTTAAGCGCGCGTTCTCTCTCTGATTCATTTGCACTGTCTAAATGGTCTAAATTGTATATGCTTTTTAATCTTGTCTGTTATTGTGGTTTTACTGTTTGTTGCTCTTGTTTTATTGTACGGTGTCCTTGTGTGCCAGAAAGGTGCTTATTATTATTATTAAAACTGGGGGACAAATTTGATCCCCGGTGATGCCACAGCCATCCATGGTCGACAGTTCAAGAGAGCACAATTGGCTCTGCTCTGTCAGGGTGGCCCTCCCTCTGCCCTTATTCCTCACCCAATGATACCCAATACAGACATATGTTGGCTTCTGCAACAGCATTTGTTAGTATTCTCCTATAAACATATTAAACTATCAAATTATATTGTGTTAGCAGCAGTTCAAATAGATACAGTGGTGCTTCACTGAAGCATGTGTGAGACTCACCCTACCAGTGTTGGTGGTGTTATGTAATTAAAGGTGTACTAGCAAGTGGGAGACACTGGACATGCCTAAAGTGGGGAGACAAATAGGGAGAAACATTATATAACTACAAACAGTATGATATTTTTCTGCTTAATTCAAATAGTCTAATAATAGACATGTGCTGTCCAAAGCTGCCAGAAAGCTCAGTACTGGAATATCATGACAGTAATGCTGATTTAGCATTTTCATGGTAGAGGTAGCACCAAGCAGTGGTGTGTCATTACTTTCCATCACTGGATTTTATACTACTTATGACAGGTCCAGCTTAAACATAGACATCTGAAGCTCGGAACAGCCATTCAGGTAACATTTTGTACTTAGAATGTTGGCACTTTACAGTGACATGGACTTCATAATTCAAATATAGGAATGACAATGAACACCGAATACAGAGAACCATTATTTCTTCTATTCTTCCCTCAGCAAAAAAAAACGTTTTAGTCATGACCACAAAACTTATGTAATAGTTCAAATAAATTCCCTGTATGTGACAGTGGCTAAAAGGAATCACATTAAAGAAAAAAAACATTGTATTAGAGGTGAAATTCATACATTCGGGTCTGAAATTTATTTATCCAATTTTGCTTTTTTACAAGGATTTCCTATATGCTAAGCCTGATGTGTTGATGTACACACAGGCCTTAAACGGAACATTCTAAATGTATTATAACTTTATTAGATACATTACATACATAAGTAAAACCCTTTTCTTTCTTCTCTCACCCTCTGCTTCACTGTTTTTAAATACTGAATCTTGCACTATAATCTGTGAACAGCCAATAAAGGCATTGTGGCAGGTGTGTACTTGTGTCAAAAATATGCTACATTTTTATCTTGAGTAGCAACAGAGGCTGTCTAAAATGCATAATTTATACATGGTAACCAAGAGGGCAAAGGAGCAGGGGCTCAAGACCCTCAGGGATCTACTTGTGCACAGGCCATAGGCTCGGAGCATGGCTAGGTCTGTTTAGCTGAAGTGAAGACGTGCTGAAATCAGAAATCAACACACAGCTTTTAGTAACTGTGATAATCCAGGAGTTATGCACCTTAGTGTTTTTCTTCCTAAAGTTTACCTACCAACCGAGCGCCCTGGTAACTCACCAGGAGTGCAGAAACACCCAGGCAAGCGCATGCATAACTGTGTGTTCTGTTATTTGCGCACAGCAATGAATCTTTTTAGCCTGCAGGCAAAATAAAAGCCTGCCACTCCCTTAGAGAGAGCAATTACACACACACACACACACACACACACACACACACACATGAACATTCTCTCTCTCTCTCTCTCTCTCTGTCTCTCTCCCCGGGTGTTGCTCTCTATCTTGTCACTCTCTCCCCTCTCTCAAGTCCACACAGGTGAACTTTTCTGTGCAGGAATGTGTGAGTGTGTGCGTGTGTGTTACTGTGTGTCCATGTGAGGGTGTGGCTTGCATGAAGGTGGAGTCACTGGTCACCTCTCCGAGGAACAGAGGAATAAAAGAAAAAGAGGAAGCAGGAAAGAGCCCACCTGAGAACCCGACCCAAGGGGAGGGATTTAAACCCTGCAAGAACAGAAGCAAACTTCCACACACACCCACACCCACACACACTCACACACAGGCTTACAGCAGCTGCCTCTCAGCTCTGCTGCCATTATACACTCACACACACAGTACAAAGCTGAAGACTGGACTTTTAGAGACAGGAGACCTGAGGCATTTTCATACAGAAACTACAAAAACGTCTTCACTGTTGGACTTTTCAGGACAAAGCAGCGTTTCTAAGAAGCATTTCTTTCTCTCCTGGAGCTGCTGCCTGGGCGAGGAGGGCGAGGAAGGATTTTATCTGGGGTTTTTTTTATTTGGACTTTGAAATTTGGATTGGGAAACTCCATCTTAAGAGGTTTGTAAAGCTCAGCACTCACTTTCAACTTTCTCTCTGACACAACACTCTGATGAGCTGCCTTGGATAGTAGTTCTGATAGTCCTGCATTAGGTCAGTAAACTTTACATTTACATAGTAAACTTTACGTATTTACAGAGTAAAACTTGACGGAACACTTTTAATGACAAAACAGCCTCTGTTGCATTACGAATATTAGATTACAGTACATTGAAATGACTAAAGAACATAGTAAATATATCTTATAAATAGAGCAATGTATTTCTTGTAGATCCTATAGAAGGGTCCACACACACTGTTCCTATCACTTGCCATGTTAATAATTGTTGATTTGTTTTATTCAAAAATCTATATATTCCAGACAACAAAAAGAATTTTAGACCATATTTAACTTCACTCTCATCGGTACAGCTTTCGTAATCATGACTAATCACCCCTGGCTCTCTTCAGCATTCTGGAAATAATTAATTTCTCTTATTAGTAGCTTATATGTAGTTTGTTGCTATCTGTGCAAAGTCTTATATCTCTTAAATGCTACAATTTCAAGAGAAAGGAAAATGTAAATGTAAATATTTTGAATTGGTCCATTTCTATTTGTCATTTCTAGAGGTCGATTCATAGTGAAATGTTCAGACAGTATAAAATGCAGCAACACAGTATAAAGGGCAGCAACAATGCAAAAACAAACGAGCGTTTGATGGGACAGTGGTATATTGTCCTGCTTGTTCTGGATCTCTAAACACATTTTTTTCCTGTAGTTAGCTCTGTGCATGCGCTCTGTGTTATTTTGATCAGTCACACATACCACAGTTTCTCCTCCTCTTAAATACCTGCACGGAAAACTTGGCGAGAAAAGAAAACCAGCCTTTATCTGTCCAAGTCTGTAGAAACCTGTACGGATCGTCTCAGTTTAATGATATCTTTCGAGCTCCATCCAGCCTCATAAAACACCAACAGCAAGAGAAACATGTTGCTGCACCCCCACCTCACACACACACACACACACACACACACAAACACATGCCACAAGCATTGTTGGATCAACATAAAGAGATAAGGGTAGTCTCTAGTTCCACTTGTTTGTGATTTAAAATTTTTCTCCTATGGATTTCTAAAAGCACATTGGATTCATCATTAAACTGGGTTTGAAAGTGTTGGATATCAAAAATTTAATATCATAAAATTCCCTATCACAGTATGATGCTCTCAGACAATATGTACAGCAATAATACCATTAATGAGCTCATGCATGAATAAAGTTTTAAAAAGTTAGCTTTAAAAAAGTTAATACGCTACATGAAAGTTTGTTTGTGTGAAATTAGTATGTTAGCATTAATAAAGGTTAGAAGTCTGTTTTGTGCTGTTTTCTGCTCTGAAGATTAGATCTTGCATTGAAACCACATTTCCAAAAATGTATTCTTCAGTCATAAACCTTTTAAAACAACCTTTTCTGAAACATTTAATAAATGCTGTACATTGCAGTTTTTGTTATGGATGTAAAAATGCTAAAAACTAAAAACTGAAAGTTTAGTTAAGTATTAGAATACCAGTAAAGATAGTAAATAGCTCCAAAAAATATGAGACCATTTTTAAATCAGCATTTCTATGAGTATGGCATCCATTCCATGCCAGTGTGTGTTACTACTACATAAACACCTCATTCTGCTTCATGAGGTACTGATTCACATCTTATTTAATAAGGAAAAGTATAATTTCTCTAGTGTCTTCGCGTGATCACAAGTTAACTATCTACAGTATCTCTGTTAAAGTCTCAAATTCGTTGGATAGAAGGGGGAAAAAATAGACTCCATTCCTGTAAGAATGTGATGTGTGAAGTGCGAAGTGTGATTGGTTACTAGCGTTCTAGCGACTCTCTACACTTAGCGCACCACATTTTACCACTGAACCACAGAGGGGTGTGAACTCTTTTACCAGCCATTTATGGTTAAGAACTGCTGAAAACAGGTGGAAAAAGTGCATAGCCACTTTCACAGGGCTTATTTTTTTAATTAACCCCCCAATAAACTGTGAGACACAATTTTCTTTAACTGGCCTGAGTTTTAGCATCTGTTGCGTTTAGAAGTCTGTTGTTTCTTTCGCTCTGAGAGACTTAATTGAGAGACAGACTCTCTCTCCGCTACACACTTTTAAGGCGACTCACCCCTCCATTCTCTCTCCCCAAACATTACGGAGGCGACTTGACCACAAAAAATTTTAAATGATCAGTACTTGGCTCTTGATTAACCGATCAAAATTCTGAATGCACAGGCAATACACCGGATATTAAAAGAGCATTTTGCCAAAATTTTAAATGGTTTCAGGCTAGCAGAATAAAACACTTTGCACTTTTTCCGCGAGAAAGTGCAAAGTGTGATTGTGTGGTTGATACAAAGCCAGTGTTTGGAGACATTCTGCATTGGTTTTATGGACCAAAAAAGTTTGTGTTAAAAAAGAAATCACACAGTGGATTCGAACCAGCGGTCTTCTGATTCAGTACATGCATCACTGAGGGGGCGTGAACACGCGCCTCTTACCAAGCCATTTATGGTTAAGGATTGCTGAAAGCACATGCAGCCGCATTCACAGGCTGAATACTTTTAATTAAATCACAATAAATAATGTGACGTGTCTTTTTGTTTATAACCGACCTTAGGCTTAGTGTCTCAGGGTCTGTTTAGTGTCTTGCAGTCTGCTGTGTTTTGCTCTGGGTTGCTCTGGATTCGAACAGGTGCTCTTCTGATTCTCTACATTCAGTGGGCGGTGCTTTGCATTTACATTTACAGCATTTAGCAGATGCTTTAATCCAAAGCGACTTCCATTCCCTAACTACAGGGACCGTCTCCCTGGAGCAACATGGGGTTAAGGTTCTCGCTCAGGAACCAAGTAATGGTATGTTGAAGGTAGGATTCGAACCCATGACCTCTTGGTCCAGAGGCAAGTATCCTACCCACTAAAACACTAAAGTGTACTCACTGTCTCTTACCAAGTTATTTATGGTTAAGGACGACTGAGTAGCAGCATTCGTACACTGATTATTTTTAATTAAACCACAACAAACAGTGACATACATCTTTTAGATCGTACCTGGGCTTTAGTGTCTTGAGGTCTGTTTATGAGTCTGCTGTGTGTTTTGTTCTGCATTTGTTTCTCCGTGTTTGCGTTTGTCCCCGTTCTCTTTCCAGCCTCATTAGCTGTGACGTCACAGACTTTCTCTCCGACAACCATCCACTCTCTTTTCCCAACGTATTACAGAGGCGACCCGACCACAAAAATCGATTTTTTTAAACGATCAACAGCCTCATCATCCAATCCAAAATCTGAATACGTGCAGTGCTGGACTGGCCATTGGGCATACTGGGCATTTGCCTGGTGGGCTGATGGTAAATTTGGGCTGGCGCGGTATCAATACAGGCAATGATGAATCAAGTGTAGGAGTTGGATTTTATATAAACAGGAAAAAAATTAAGAAAGGTGTGCAATTGACAGTAGTTTTAAAATCAAAGATAGCAGCATGATATTGAGTAGAATCATACAATGCTTGAGATGAAATTAGTGGCACATAAGAATCCAGACTTAAGAAGAACATAAATAAGGTGCGAGACGTCTGGAGTTGTCAGAGGTTAGAAATGTCTCTGTTAGGGATGGTAATAGTTTTGGCCATGAGGCTGTGGAACCTCTTGTCTGTGTTAAACAGGTTGAATAAACTGATACTGGGGTGAGAGGAGATCTTGATGATCTTTAAAGCTCTGGTTCTGCAATCCTGGAGGGACATAAACAACAAGCACTGCAGATCAATTTTTGGTGCAGTGTGATGTCCAGGGCACACACTCACACTCACACACACACACATACACACACACACACATAAACCCACATGCATATGTAATCCAGGAACCCAGCAATGGATGCGCACAATGAGAATACACATACAGCACATGTCCTCATAAACTGTAAGTCCTCAAACTGCACTGTGTATTGTTTTTATATACCATACTATGGTTTATAATGACACACAAATGCATACATGCATCTGATAGCAGCACCCCTGTCAAGTTTTATGGGAAAATATGAGAACAATATGAGTACAATGAGTACATAAGCATACAGTTCCCCTCCTTACCCAAGATGCAAACACAAACAATCAGTTAAGATATTGGTGGTTTGATGTCTGCAGATTTCTTTCTTAGTGTGGCTCTTCTGGAGGCTAATATTTAAGTCTGTTAAAGATTATTTAACGAGGTAAATTTACAGGTTGGGGTGAGTGTTGGTGGAGTGTAAATTTCTACATTTGGCTCATAGCTCCAGTCTTAAACTTAAGAAGCAAACACTGAGTAACTTTTCCTGCTACACTGAATAAAGAGGAAAAACGAGGAGAGCTATGGATTTAAGTGTTCGTCTGGTTCTTGCTGGGTCTGTGGGTCTGATCGCCTGCATCTGTAGAGGATTCGGCAGGAATTTGCAGGGCAAAGTTGGTCTGCTTTCACTGAACTCTGACAGGTCTGAGATATATGGGGGCTGAAACAGACTCTTGGCCCTGCTTTGATGTGTTCCGAGAGAGAAAGAGAGAGAGAGAGAGAGAGAGGGAGAGAGAGAGAGAGAGAGAGGGAGAGAAGAGAGCTTCTGTGAGATAATCATTAGGAAGAGCACATGTTTCGTTCCTCACTTTATGGAGCCTTTTGATATGTGATATGTGTGGGAGTGTGCATGTGGGCAAGTCAGTAATGTCCCCTGTGTGATCCTAGAGTGTGAGTGTAAGTGAGTGTGCGTGTAAAAGTGTGCACCTGCGTGTTTATCTGTGGGCTTAACTGAGTGTGAGTGCGTTACTGTCCCCAATATAATCTCTTTGTGTAAAATCAATATGTGAGTAAATAACAAACAACAGTGTGTGTGTGTGTGTGTGTGTGAGTGTGTGTGTGTGTGTGTTTTGTAATATGCAGGTACTTTCCAAATGTCTGACATTCATGTTTTAATGAACATTTTTTAAAGATTTGCACAAAACAGATGGATGGAATGCGCAATGTAGTAAAGTAGCAACACTGCAACTGACTTTTAGTAACATTGATGTAAGGTGGTTACATAAACATGCACATAAATTTTAGGTCATACATCTCAGTAAAATACATTTAAGTAATTTATTGACATTTAGCTCACCAGTGACGTAATGAATTTAATGCCGATTTAAGTCATGTCAGAAATGCCTATGCTGGAATGTCGGAATAAAATACTACTTGAGGCGATTTGGACGATTGTTCAAAGAAAGTATGGAGGTCTTGACAATATGTATCCTACTTTTTCTTTGCTGTATTTAAAAAAATGCATATAGAGGCACATCAAGTCTGTATTTTTTTACGTTTCCTGCCAAGTTTAGCTTTTCTCTGGTGGAAAAGGTGAAAAGTTGCATTATATGTTTCATTTTAATTCTTAAGTGTTCAACTCACAACTACAAATTTACTGGCAGCAGTTTAGAAGCGCAGTTTTGATCCCTTAAATGTGGCATAACAACCACATTTAATGAAGCTTGCTGGTGTGAGAGAGGTATTTGGGTAAGAGTGCCAATCTTGTGATGTCAAATGATATCAATTAGAAACTTTTGCCAACATTAAGAAGGAAAAGTCCCGGAGGCAAAATATTTGACTTTGGAACAATTCTGTGTACCATAGGGAGCGACAGCAGCAAATTTCTAAAGGCACCATTAATTTTTCCAGTCAAGAAAGTCTGCTTAAACATTCAGTTCTGAATATGGGCAAGATGTTATGACAGTATGACATCTTGATTTCATAAATCTATAGGATAGTGGTGTGTGCAGATAGATCCTGAGGTTTTTTTTTTTACATTAGCATCCTAACTTTAGTCAGAAAGTGGTGGGAAATTGCTGTGTATGACAAAGGCATTGCTGTAATCTTTGATCTCTTCCTTTGATCTCTTCCTAGGTAAAGTGTCAAGTGTATGTGGGAGAGATTTCTAAGTGATCTCAGTACAGTGTGTGCAGTGTTTATATGATCTTTATCTGTGTTTGTTACAGGTCTGACATGGGAGGATGGCTCTTGAGTGTATCTGTTGTATTTCTTTCTTTGATTCTGATTGGCTGTGATGCACAAGGCGGTAAGAATTTATTCTTTCTCTTGAATGTTAGTTTATTCCACAGACACTGTAGGATTTAGCCAGACTGACGTTTTAAGAGTCACATTGGGCTTTTTAATGCAGGTTTAAACAGATTTTATAGAATTTTCTGTTTAACTGTAGCACATTTGTCTCTAATTAACAATGACACTGAGGTGGACTGAGTTATTGACACTAATCAACAACAACAACCTTCTCACCATGCTAATGTCAGCTCTGACCTTTCAGACACAAAAATTGTGTTTCAGCGAATATTCTAAAGCATTCTAACTGCTGATTATCTCAGTGACGATTCAAGATTACAGCTCATATGCTATCATTTTTACACTTAGAGCTTTAAATGTATACTTTTTTACATTTGACAGTTGATCCCTAATTAAATCACATGAAACTCAGGCTACAAGTACAGTGTAATACGGGCAAATTACACTGCCAAGCTGTTGTTTTCATTATACACCATTATAATTGTATTATATATACCATTATAGTTTTGATGGTCCACCCATATTCATTTCTAAAAACCATAGCAACCACAGCTTGCAATACAAAGTAACAGACTGTCAAATTTTAGTGTGGAACGAAGGCAAATGAGCTGAGAATTTGATACCAATATACTTTCAAATATAGTCCATATGTACAAGTGCAAATGTTGCTATTTGTATTGTTCTGTGCACCATGGTGTCCTTTGACCTGACTGGCTGTTTTTAACCTTGTTTACAGGGAACCGCTGTTTGGTCAGCAGATCAGCTAACTGTTCCGTCTGCCTGCAGACTGGAATGGGCTGTGCTTACTGCCCAGATGAGGTTAGCATACTTGGGTTCACTGCAAACCCGGGGGCCCAGTATCTATCCATGTTCAAATTACTATCAGTCCAGTTTATCAGAATCTACCTTGTGAAAGAAGTTTAATAATCCAAAAAAGCAATCCTGTGGGCAACCCGAATACACTGGAAATGGCAGAAAAACAATCCAGAAAACCAGAGAAATGAAAAATGGCAGTATTTAAGGTTGTGGTGGTCTGTAAACCCTGCTAATGGATGGAAAGTCTTCTTTAGCCATTGCCTCCACTCTTCCAGAGTCAGCAATTTTCAGTCACCCACACCATAGTTACACTCAACTGATTGGAGTTTCTGAGAATAAAAGCACATGGATGACACTTCAGTGTCAAGCTTTGTTGTTGAGAGAGCACTGCCCCTACTCCCAAATTCTGAGGTACTTCGAAGTGTAGGTCAGGATTGGGCTGCTGAAAACAGGAGCTGAATGGAACAAAGATTTTGGGGTCCTGGGAAGATGACGTACCTCCAGGTTGTTTTAAGAGAGCAGTGATTTGAACAGCTGCATAGCTGAACTTCATTTTGAACCTGAACTAATAAGTAGCAAAACCTGCAGGTCTTCCACTGCCTTAGATATAGACCCCTGACATGCTGTGTAGGTTTTTCGTTCGTCTACATGCCTCCTTCCTGGTGGACTGATGAATACCGCATTTCACTCCTCTGGTAAATAGTTGTCTCAGTGTGGGACTTGCTGAACATGGGTTTGGTGAGTAGTCAGATGAGGGCAAATGTTGAGTTGTTTATGAGTAATGATAAGTAAAGTAGAGGCCTTTCCAGTTTAAAACGAGAACACAAAGTCAACCTTGGTGCTTCATATACAGTAAGCACGGACTCAAAAAACCTCCACATTTTCTGAGAGAGGCATCATAATGTTCTGGCAGGGCTGTGACTAGACCACCACTGAAGGAGTCAGCCAAACTAGTGAAGGCATCTGTGGATTCGGCACATGCCATGCACATCTGCCGGAGCTCTTCTGAGTCCATAGTTTGGCAAAGTGTTCAGTAACATATAAAGAATACCCAGATGTGGAGTGAAAAAACTAACAAACATGATTATTTCAAAAAGCAAGGTTCTACAAGAACAGGAGCAAGCAAATGATCTAAACCAGAAGGGCAGTCCAATAACTAGCAAAACACTGGCAACCAAAATACAAGGAGAATAAAGAAGAATCAGGGCTGAGAAAAACGGCACACAAACAAACCAGAAAACCAGAAATACCAGAAATGGTTTGGTACAAAGGAGTTGACTGACAATACTTCGCAAACTAAAAATAAGTGGCTAAAAAGTGGCTAAAGTATAAGTCTGGAAAGAAGTCTCAATGAGACCTGATGATTAGTCTCTACTCTATTTATCACTGATCAGTTTCTGACCACCTCAGACTCGACAGTTAATGATTGTCCCTGAGTGCTGAAGTAGGAAAATACAAACTTGTGCACTGATAGGAGTTTGACTCTGTAGCTTTTCATTTGAGTGAATGGTTTACTGTCTGTTTGAACCAGGTGTTTTCCTACGATCGGTGCGACCTGGTGGAGAACCTGGAGTCCCATGGCTGCCGTAATGTGATCAGTGTGACAAGCTCTCAGACAATGCAGAGGGTGAGAACTACCTTTTTGCTACACATATCCAGATCACAAATTAGATTTGCAACTGGGATGCAATCTGTGTCAAAGCTGGTGACAATCTGTGCCAAATTTTTGCGACATTTTTGATACTACAAATGATCAAAATCACATGTGAGAAATCATTTGTGTGCAGCATACTCTTGTTATCACTGGTGAAAACCCGAGCATCATAAGATGCACTAATATTACATGAACTCTCTTTCAGAATGAAAGGATTGACATTCGTCAGAATTACGCGCAGGTCGCTCCTCAGAAGATGATGATGACCCTGTTGCCAGGAGAGGAGAAGGAAGTGGAGATGCAAGTGTTTGATCCAGGCTTTGGGCCGCTTGACCTCTACATCCTCATGGACTTTTCCAACTCCATGGCCGACGATCTGGACAAACTGAAGAGTTTGGGAGAGCAGCTGGGTAAAAAAAATAACAACAGTGACCACCATATTGTTTGGCTGTTCTATTTTAATATGTGTGTTATCAGTTTATTGAACATGGTGGAAGAGTCATCTCCTGTTTCTGTGGCAGCAGGAGCATTGTTAGACCTAGGCATACTAAGCTACAGCCCTGATAGGAATAGTCCTAGATATTAAATAGACCTGTTTATGTGTCTTTCTGGTTGTTCTTATTCTTACTGATTAGTAAATTAAAAATGGAATCTAATTCCCCATCAATATCAACAAGAAGTCTCCACCCTATCAATTGAATTATTACAACTCATTCACTTACATATTTATTGAGTTCAAATATTATCAGTTCAAGTTATAATTAGTAGTTATAATTATTACTTGAAAGTGGCTGAGGGTTAAACCTTAAACCAGGTTGGTATTAGTTTAAAAAAAAAACATTCTGGCACCAAGAAGTTAGCAGCAGGTCCTCTATGGATCTGACTACTTTGTCCACCACATCCCACAGATGCATAATTGTATTGATATCTGTGACCACTTCGAATTCTTTGTCATGTTTCTTGGACCATCCCCTAAACCAGTGGTTCCCAAACTTTATCTGCAGGGAAATAAAGAGCGTACTGAAGTTATAAACAAGAATAAACAACTGTCTCCACAAAAATGGCTGGGAAAATGAACCAGTTCCCAGTCAGAAAAAACTTAAAAGAGGATTATCTTGAATTTGCAGCTGATGAAGAGTCAGCCTCTGCTGGAGGCTTGCCTGGGTGCACAAACTTGTCCATGTTTTTTGCTAGCAGTGCTCAAGTGGAAGGTAGGCTATCCCATTGGTGTGCCCCTCTGTAATACCACTTTGGGAACCTAAACAGTTTTTGCAGTGTCACAGGGCGCATTACCCTAGTGTTTATGTGTACTAAACACTAGGAACACCTCTCAAGATGTGTCACCTTGGAGTTGCTCTTACCTAGGCATTTAGAAATCACAGTTTGTCTGTCAGCCCATTTTTTGCTTCTCCAACACAACAACTGCTCATAGTACTGCTTGACAGCTGTTATTGTAACAAGATGACCAATGTCATTCACGTCACCCTTCAGTGTGGATAATGTTCAGTCAATAATCAGATAATTAGTTCTATTTTCTGACTGTGTGTTTTTGTGTTTTTGCAGCTGAGGAGGTTGGGAAACTCTCTAATAACTACACCATTGGCTTTGGCAAATTCGTTGACAAAGTGATCGAACCACAGACCGACATGAGGCCGTCAAAGTGAGAGACTATGTTGGATTTTATTGGTTCAATAGGCTTTATTGGTGTGATTATATTTACCTGTTGTACTGCCTGTTATTTGTGTTTTGTTTTGATTTTAATAATCTAAAACTGCTAGTTTTTAATGATCCAAAGGATTTTACAGTAAAAGATGTGAAAGAATGAATGAATACTTGTACAAGGCATCAGGGAGAGTCTCGGAACTAGCTTAGTGTTTTTACTCAGTGATTGGTAGGGGTGGTGAGATGGGGAAGGGAAAACAGGACTTTTGTGAGCATTATGTTTTTTTCAATTATTTGTTCCACAACAAAGGGCACACTAAAGGCATGCAGGAGGCTTTGCCTGCCAGAAAGAGAAATAGTACATCTGACAGCTTCTGTGCAAGCATATCTGTAGTTGAAAGGTAGTCTAAAGCTACCTCCACACATACCAAACCCACCAAACCCTTCTCTTGTTGTCACCACAGACTAAAAGAGCCGTGGCCCAACAGCGAACCTCCTTTTTCCTATAAGAACGTCATCACCCTCACCAGCAATATCACCACCTTCAAGCAGATCCTGGATCAAGAGAAAATATCTGGCAACCTGGATGCTCCTGAGGGTGGATTTGACGCGATCTTACAAGCTGCTGTGTGCCAGGTATCAAGGTTCTCCTGCAATTATTTTAAAATAAATCCTACATGAATATACACTCTCTGGACAAAACCCTCTTCCTTATAGCTCAGCCTTGGTGGCGTACAGTAAAGTACTTATACTATACTATACTTTAGCCTGTTTATAGATAACAGTAGGTCATGCAGTATCATATTTCAGAGTTGTTCAGAGGTCTTTAGGGGAGTTAGTAAAACTGTACACATGCTAATTGCTGGAGTGTAAGTTTGCACTACTTTTTAGCTACATTAATCTCCAAAATAAACTTCAAACACCAAACGGATCTTCGCTGATCGACTACACTGTGTGGAAAAACCAGGGACGTTTGATTTAGGCAGAATCATATCGTTTACTGATTGTTCCACATTTTACCCTAAACTGTATTTCAGTTTAGACAGAGTTCATAGTTATTTGTTTTAGTCAGGGACCTTATCTCACATGGTAAAGGCATCTAGCTTGTTTCCAGCAGTTCCCGTGCAGATCAACATATGAATAATAGATAAATATATTTTTGCTGTTGGAACAAAACCTTGTATCTCCATTTTTAAATGGTGTTTGTGCTTAATTTGAAATTGCTGCTGTTTACTCTTTGTTAACATTTCATTGTGAATGCACCGATTTTACACTTTACACTGAATGTTGAGAACTTTTTTCCTTTTTCCTGTAAAGTATTTAATGATTAATGATGGATTTAATGATTATCAAATTAACATACACTTTCTCTCTCTCTCTCTCTCTCTCTCTCTCTCTCTCTCTCTAGTCTCAGATTGGTTGGAGGGAGGAGAGCACTCACCTTCTGGTCTTCACCACTGAGTCCGCCTTTCACTATGAGGCGGACGGTGTGAATGTTTTGGCAGGAGTCTTGAACCGTAATGATGAGGTGTGCCACCTGAACGCCAGTGGCGTTTACACGCATGCCACTCTGCAGGACTACCCATCTGTGCCCACACTCGTGCGAATCCTAAGGAAACACAACATCATCCCCATCTTTGCCGTCACCAACCACTCACTGTCATACTACAAGGTGAGTACGTTGTGTTGCCTATGGGACCTCTGCCTGCTTTGCAATTTTTTGCATAATAGTAATAATAACAATTAGAATAGTCTTCTCTGGTCAGTGCTAATGCTGCTGCATTTGTTTTATGTGAATGTGCAGAAACTGGTAACATACTTCCCCATCGCTGAACTGGGAGAGCTTTCAGAGGACTCATCCAACATCATCAAGATCATACGCACCGCATTTGAGGTGAGCTTAACGCTGTCACAACAGAAAACATGCTAGGTTTGGACAATGTTCTTTTGGGTCTCTTCATTTTTATATTGCTCAACAGCCGAGGCGTATAGAATTGCGCGCTCTGTGGGTTTTTTAGTGAATGTATTGGAACCGGTTGTTCTGTAACTCATGCTGATCGAATACTTATTAGAAAGTGGCACACTCCCGCCACAAGGTGGCGCACCGCGAACGCAAGGGTTGGGAGCCTGACCATTTCACCAACAGTGACTTTAATGACGTAGCATTTAAATACATAAACTTTAATGTGCAGCTGGGGTCAACATTTTTGCAGCTATAACAGCTTCCACAATTCCACAATTCTTTATTCAAGACTTTGGAGAGGTTCTGAGGGAATTTATGCCATTCATTTTGTTAAACATTTATGAGGGCAGGCATTGATGTTGGACAAAAAGGTCTGGCTCTCAATCGCCATTTTAGTTCATCCCAAAGGTGTTGGATGAGGTTTTAGGTCATGTTTTTCCACACTAAACTCATCCAGCCATGTCTTTTATGGAGCTTGCTTTGTGTACTGGGACACAGTCATGCTGGAATAGAAAAAGGTTCTTTTACAAACTGTGTCCACAAAGTTGGAAGCATAGCGTTGTCCAAAATGTCTTCGTATGTATTAAGTATTAAGATTGTCCTTCATTGGAAGTAAGGGGTCTAACCCAAACCCTGAAAAACAGGCGACTCTAAACAAGTTATGTGGCGTTTGTCCTCATTGTACTAACATTAATTTGACATGAGGGGTTTGCAAACTGTAGGAACCTAAAATATTTTCCCCTTTTCAAGTAGATCACTTTGTGCAGTATCAGATTACTCTTCTCTGTATCTTCTGGCATCTGACTGAAAATATATCCTGCTTTATTTGTTTTTGCCACAGAGCATCCGTTCGAAGATCAGCGTGCAAGCAGAGAACCAACCCAAAGCCATCAACACTCAGATTATCTCGGCCTCTGGAGGTGCAGACCTGAAGATCACAACAAAGGAAGTAGTAAGTGCAATTTTCTATGATTTAATATAGCACATATTGAATTATTATTTTTATTATGACAAAACAGAGAAAAACGTTCCAACATCTATGTTATGATGCTTTTTTCAGTGACTCTGTCTGTCCTTGTTATTTCCTGGAATAAACTAGACAAGGAACAAAAAAGTAAATGAATGAGATTTTATTATAAACTGCTGTTTGAACAACTCATACTTGTGAGCGTGCAGTTCATGCATTAAATACACACTGATTGTTGCTTTCCCAATACTTTTGTCCATATAGTGTAATTGCTAATTGCTCATCTGGAGTCGCCCAGAGGGTTCCCCCTTTGAATCTTAGTTCTAGCCTTAGAGGTTTTTTCCTCTCGTGCCTTTGGCTTATTCACTAGGGGCTCAGACGCAGATTCTGTAAAAAGTGTTAATTAAATTAAACAGCAAATGTAATTTAACTGCAAAAACTTATGATCATGTCATCCACCCTTCTTAGGATGACAGAATGATTTTTCTTGATGCTACAATAAAATTTTTTCCATCGTCCATCTTCTGCAGGCCAAAGTTATGGTGCGTGTGAGTGCTAAGACCAAAATCAACGATAAGCCCGTGTGCAGCATGGACAAAAATGAGCGAAAGGGGACGATGAGGGTCAAACCCACCACCTTCAGCTCCGCCCTCGAGTTACAGACTGAAGTGCTCTGCAAAACATGCGACTGTGAGAATGTGAGGAACCGGTCACTTTTTTACCCTTTCACTTAATATGACTCCTTTTTGTCAGTTTGTGTAACTTACTTGCCCACTACAAGTTTGGGGACTTACTTTACTTTTCTGAGTACTATGTGATACTCAACACTTGAGGGCTAAACTATTTTTTTTAACTCAAAAGTGCTTGAGAGAGGTCTGAGCACTGATGAATGCTGGCATCACAGCTAGTGGATCAAACATACGACCTTTGGATTCCAAATGTTTCACAAAATCTCGATGTCCCCAAACTTTTGGCAAGAAATTTATATGGCGACTGTAACTGAAAACACACTCCTGCTCTACTTTTTCTACCAGACACCAATAGTGAACGCACTTCGGTGTAATGGAAATGGTAACCTGGTGTGTGGAGTGTGCCACTGTCATGAGAACTGGTAATGCTGAACCTCCTGTTTCACATTTCACATTATCCAGCACTTATTTCATATGTACACAATGTTCACAAAGAACTGTCACTTTAAGGTTAACCCATCAATGGCCAACGCATTAATGCTCTGCTCTGTTTTTCCTTGGCATACCACATTTGGATTTTGGACATGAATGGTTGCATTTTCAAAAACAAAATGTATTTAAATGACTGATCATTACTCTTTCTCAATTACAAGCTAAAATCTAACCTTAATGAAATGTATTCTCATTGTGTTTGTATCAAGGCAAGTCAAATGTGTTTGTTGTTTCAACGATCTATGCATTGTACAGTAAAATGTTACTCAAAGACCTTGATGCAACACAAAAATAACACATTACTACACAAAGTCTGAACAGGACCAGAAAAGAGCAAGTAATACTATATTACAGGACAGGAGAGCATACAGTGCATCTGAAAAAAGGCAAAAACTGTATTAAGTACTGTCAGGCAAGACATGTAATGGAAGCTTATACACCATGGTGCAAGCTCTATGCCTGAATCTTCAACCACATTGAGTTAAATAAGCTGTACTAGTTGCTGATACTGTATGATACCATATATAGACCCTTTCCAAAAAATTAAAATATCATGGAAAGGTTTATTTATTTCTATAATTCCATTCAAAACGATACACTTTCATAGATTTTAGATTCAGGGCCCACAACTTAAACGATTTCAAGTACTTAGTTGTTTATTTGTACATAATTTGGGGTTCCAGTTCATAAAGCCCACGAAAACAAGAATTCAAAAATTAGAATACTGTGAAGACATCAACCCAACCTGGTTTGATGGTCATGATATCACAGTGCTTGACTGGCCAGCATTGGTAGCAGTCCACTGCTTCACTTGGTGAATGGGTTAAATGCTGAGAAAGAATTCATGCGTGCCTATAAGGGGCGACTTTACTTTAATAAGCATCTCATAGTGGTAGTGGTGTATAAGCTTCCATTCTTTGTTAGCTACATTAACCCCATAGCTCTATTTCCAATCTACATCTGTGAACTGTGTTAGCTCACAAATGTAAAGCTTTTTTGGTCAAAGTATTATTTCAAGAAGTCCATAAACCTACCATATTTTTTTCTTCCTCATTTCTGTAGGAATGGTCCATTCTGTAACTGCTCATCGCAGGTGCAGTCTAATGACGGCTGTATTGGTCCCAATATGACGGAGCCATGCAGTGGACGAGGCGACTGTGTGTGTGGAACCTGTGTATGTCACAACCCCAGTCAATTTGATGGCCCTTTCTGCCAATATGACAAATCACAGTGTCAAAGATCCGGGGGTTTCCTCTGCAACGGTCAGTGTTGGATGCACATTATTCTTCAAAACTTTGGAATAACATTTTACACCAAAGTACACTATATGGACAAAAGTATTGGCATCAACAAGGACCTTAATGACACTGCATTCAAATACATAAACTTTAACATGGAGTTAGCCCCCACTTTGCAGCTATAACAGCTTCCATTCTTCTTTAAACGCTTTCCACAAGATTTTGGAGTTTCTGTGGGTACTTCTGCCCGTTCTTTCTGTAGAGTATTTATGAGGTCAGGCACTGATGTTGGACGAGAAGGCCTCCAGTTCATCCCAAAGGAGGAGCTCGCTTTGTGCACTGGGACACAGTCATGCTGGAATAGAAAAGGTTCTTCCCTAAACTGTGTCCACAAAGTTGGAAGCATGCCGTTGTCCAAATGTCTTGGTTTGTTGAATCATTAAAACTGGAAGTAAGGGGATTAGCCCAAACCCTGGAAACCCAATACTGTGTCCCAATACTTTTGTCCATATAGTGTATCTTGGAAAACTGATTTTTCTTTCTTTTTTTAAATAAAAGAGTTGCAAACTGTTTCACACCATCCAGTCCACACACTCCACATTTGGAAACATCGTATTTGTGATGCGGCGTAAACCACTGTACATATATGTACATCTTTTTCATCTTAAAGCAGTTCTTATCTGAAATTATAAACAGACTGCTTTTTGAGTTAAGAACAGAACAGGGTGGTCAAGTAGAACATCGATTATACACATATATCAATCTTAAAGGCACATAAATATTTTAATAACATACACAACTGTTTTGTGCGTTTTTAGATGCTTTATTCAGCATTTATTAAGTGAGACGTAATTTATGGTGCTTTCTAATAACGTTTTCTAAATATTATCACCACTGGAAGACAACATTTTTGTTGTTTTTCAGATTTCATACATGGATTGACAATTTCAGCTACCATTACATTGTGGTTTAAGTGGACCATTAAGAAAATGATCCACTTGGAATACTTGAAATATAATAATATCTTCATCATCTTCCAGTAAAGGTTTTATTTAAGAATGTTTTTTCCTCCTTTTTGCTGGAAAGTTATAAGGATATTTTAGAGATACAAGGTTTTTTTTGTCTGACAGTGAGGATATGATATTATATCGTATCATATGTTGAATATATAATATGAGAGCTTGTGTGTATTTGTATTTCAGATCGAGGCAGATGTGTCTATGGGGCATGTACTTGTGATAATGGGTGGACGGGACCTGCCTGTGAGTGTCCTCTCAGCAACGTGACCTGTCTGGACAACAACGGGGTATAAAAAACCATTCTCTCACACAAACAAACCACATTCACACTCACTTACACACACACACACACACACACACACACACACACACACAGAGGCATTAAACATTGTGTTCTTTGAGCATCTCTAGGATCTCTATGATCACACCATTCTCTCTCTCTCTCTCTTTCAGGGTCTGTGTAATGGTCGTGGCGTTTGTGAGTGTGGACGCTGTACATGCAAATATTCAGGACTGCAGCTGGGTGCATCTTGTGAACCCAACTTCCAGGTGTGTGTGTGTGTGTAAAAGAAGATGCAAAGACGACACGTGAAGTGTTGAAACTTAATGTAACCAAATCTTTACGACCACAACACTTTTGGAGAGATTTTTCTTAGTTCTTGAGAAACCTGTCCTGTGTATGTTATTAGACAGCTGTATATATTATTAGACTGAACGTGTGCTGTGTTTGTGTTTATTAGGCACAGCTGGGTATGTGTGAGAGCAGGCGGAGCTGTGTGCAGTGCCAGGCATGGAAAACTGGAGAGATGAAAGGAGAGAAGTGTGACGGCTGTACATTTAAAGTGGTCATGGTGGACGAGCTGAAGGACAGTGAGTACAAATTCAAGACTGACACTTTCATTTTATGAAATCTTTCAGTTTAGTTCTTTATGCAACAATTGTTGGTGTTACATATTTGTGTGTAAATTGTACGGCCTGTCTGACATGTGATGTAAATACAGGGGATCCTCGAGTCTCGATATACGGCGTTTCGAGTCTACGGTGCTCACTCCCATGAAAACTTTAGTATTAGCGTCGTACTTATGGGCTACGTGGGCAAACTAGTTTGGTTTGCGAACGGTGGAAGAATACGTAGAATACGCTGTAACCCTGTTTATGTCCTTTTTTCTTTTTCTGTGTCTTAGTTGTGTTTTTGTGTTCTAGATTATGATATTGCAACTGTGTTGGGTAGGTAACTGACTTAGGCTAGGGTGTGTTTCGACATTCGGGTTACGTCACTGTTGTAGGAACGGATCTGTGTTGTAACCCGAGGACTGATTGGTAGATAAATGAATAGATTAATTGTTGGATCCAGATTCAATGAGGTGGACAAAAAATATCTAACGTAATATCCCACATGGACACTAGTGTGCATCACTTAACCTTTTCAGCTGCAGGCTTATTGTCACTGGTCTTAAAGCTTATTGTTTTATAACTACAAGTAATTACTATTCAGGATCTACTAGGATTTATTCAGTAACTTGGGTGAGTTATCCAGTATCTACTAATTTTAATCATATTATTGTGCTTTGCCCATACTGTACACCAGGGATTACCAACTCCTGGCCTGGAGGGTTTGATGGTGGTTCTCCTCAAACACATTCACTAAACTTGACAATTAACTGGTGAAGTGAATCAGGTGCTTCTGAGCAGGGAAATCACCAAAATGTGCTGGACCGGAGCTGGTAATCCTTGCTGTACACCAAAGTAGACCAAGGGTATCATAATACAGAATTACAGAAAAGGAAACCAGGTTTATAAAAAAAAACAGAAACAGGCGAATAATCCTATTATTTAAAAAAATCTTTGGGAGTGATTAGAAGAGGACTGGATGAAAAAAATGATGAATTTGTTCTTTCTCAGGAAAGAATGTGATAGATACGTGTGAGTACCGTGATGAGGATGATGACTGTACGTATTATTATACTGTGGATTTCCCACCGGACACCAACAACAAGGACTTTGAGGTGCAAGTGCTGAAAAAGAAAGGTGAACAATCTTCTGATAAACTGCTGGTTTTACTAATTATAGACAAATAATGCACAAGCCAAGCTTTGTATTAAAACCAAATGAGATTATTATTATTATTATTATTATTATTGTTATTATTATTATTGTTTGTTATTAGTAGTAGCTGTAGTAGTAGTAGTAGTAAC
>JBBPCY010079406.1:0-26658 GCA_037974405.1 Brachyalestes nurse
ATATGCATAGTACTGTGCAAAAGCTCTGTGCACCTGTGAAAATAATATTTTAAAAATGTTTAGATGAGCAGTGAGTGTTTTTTACATTTCTATTACGAAATAATATACTTAACAAAACTAAGAAGAATAAATGCAAATAACATCAGACAGTGAATAGCTATTTTATAATAGTATATTGTATTTACCATCAGAAACCTGGTTCGACTCAACTAGTACTTCATTAAATGAAATCAGGTGAGCTGATTTCTGGAGCAATGACTGGAGGCATCAAGGAGAAATCTGGAACAAAACATGTGGTCTCCTTATCAACTCAAAGTACTTTTTTAACAAACAAACCAATTCTTTATCATATTTTTCTGCTTTCTTGTTTGTATGCATTTATTCTATGTCAACTTTACCATCACATACTGAGAAAAATGGCTTTAAACAAATACCATAGGTGGCTAAGACCGTATATATACACGAGGAGCTGAGAAATGATGAGACTGCATAGAGGACGTCCTGCTCATCTTTCCCCCAAAATGGCGGATGTTGTGGTTTGTGGGGTCATTACCTCGCTCCCATGAATTATTAAGGACCATTTGATACTTCTCAGAGTAGGCCTTCTTCTGATTAGCTTAGCATTGTTGCTTACTCCTTTCAGTGGATATGGTGTTTGTACAGAATTCCTTTATACTAGGAGTTACGTCTCCACAGGCCATTCATAGCCCTGGGTGTGACCCTTCAGTAGTGACATTTTCTCATACAAGAGATGATATGTAATGGGGGTGGTGGTGGCTTAGTGGGTAGGATACTTGCCTCTGAACCAAGAGGTCATGGGTTTGATCCCTACCTTCCTGAACAAGACCCTTAACTCCAAGTTGCTCCAGGGAGACTGTCCACAGTAGTTAGGGAATGGAAGTCGCTTTGGATAAAAGCATCTGCTAAATGCCGTTAATGTAAATATATAAGGTGCACTGAGCTTTACTGTTGCAGAGGAAGAGAGA
Organism: Brachyalestes nurse; assembly: GCA_037974405.1. Classification (NCBI taxonomy): domain Eukaryota; kingdom Metazoa; phylum Chordata; class Actinopteri; order Characiformes; family Alestidae; genus Brachyalestes; species Brachyalestes nurse. The sequence goes on from JBBPCY010079406.1 coordinate 987, forward strand.
GCATTAAAGGAATGGTCTGGTGAAACAGTCATAAACCAGCACAACTTTTATGCAATTGTCCAGTAGAGAAAAATAATACTAAAAGACACTGACAATTCTGTGCAACTTACTGAAAGCCTGGATGCAGTTTGCGTGGGATGAGAAAAGTTTTGGGCATGCTTGTACACATAATTTGCGTGACTATTGATATCTAGTGTTTGATAGCAACATTACTATAGCCGGAAACTTAGGGTTCTAGGCATGTCTTTGCTGATTGACTACATGTGGGGGTGAGTGAAAATTGTGTAAATTGGGTTTAGCCCCAAACCATTCCTCATTCCTAATGAAAGTCATGTTTGTGTTGTGAGCTGCAAGTTTTCTCTCTGACACTATATAGAACTGAGTGTCAGTTTTGTGACTTTAATTCAACTGAATGTGAATTAAACGTTCTGTTTGACTGTGAGCTAATCTGAGCATAGGTTATGGGAATTACTCTAGTAAATGTATGATGCTATTACAGGCTGCCTGACACAGTAGAGAAGGATTAGGGGTGATGTAGTAGTAATAATAGAGACTTTCAGTAGAAAGTAAGGTGAAAAGGTCAATGGTTTCAGATGAATAGAACATGAGAAGGTCACTGATTTCAGAGAGGAAACTGTGGAATATGCCATGTGCGCCTGTACAATATTGAATTATTTCTGAATCAGTTACAGGATATAATAGTAGTGGCCTGCTTCTAAAGGCATTGCTAGGATCGTGAAGTAATTGTTGCTACAGTTTTGATTTATCAGTAGAGAGGGCAGGGTATGATTTGTCAACTGGAGGGTCTTTTCATTACATTTATATAAAAAAAACACAAATACACATAAGAAACAAAAGCACTGTATGACTAAATAAACTGCTGCATAATGTGCTTGATTATGACCAAAACTGCAAACAGTTTCCTTCGGTCTGTTTAATAAGGTTAATACTGATGGCAATACTTATCCAGTATATGTAATGAAAGTATCCCGATCCAGCACAGCTCTCAATGACTTCTAAAAGGTCAAAATCAGAGAGAAGCTGGATCTCCAGCCAAAGGAAAACTCTAGAGCAAGGGTGCCCAGGCTTATCAGCAGGTGTGCCCTGTTTAACTGGAATTAATACCTGAAGCCACCCAGCCCTCTCATGTCTGTTATTTTAGTCCATATGCATCAACAGCAAACAAACATACTGCACTTTACAGTGCATACTCTATACCACTACAATTTCACTCATCAGATCTTATCTATATATTTGTAATGTATTTGTACTGTATATTTGATTTATTGATTTTTTTCTATATATTTTTATTACCTAGTTTTAGCCTGTCATTTTCTCTTTAATTTAGTTTATTGTAACTGTATTGTACAGTCTCACTGATGTTTCTGGAGCACATTTCACTACATGTTGTATACTTATGTATATGTGATGCATGCTGTAGAGAAAGAGAGAGTGAAACACAAAGGCAATGAAAGAGGGAGCTCAAAAAAAAAAAAAAAAAAACATGAAATGTGTGTTTGCCCTGCCAAAATCATCACTGTAGCTGTCTGAAGAATAGTGAAGGATAATGGGCAATGTTTTGGCAGTTTGTTCTTTTCTTTGGCACCACTGTGTACAGTTTAAACCCCTTAGGAAGGAAGGACCTGCCCTGCATTCAGCGATTGGAATAGTTTGAATTTATTCGTTTTGGGACTAACAGGAGGATAATGAAGAGATTTTTTTTCTTAATCTGTGATTGTGTAAATGTAAAGAAGAGCCTCATTTATTAGTCATCTCTCCACATTAGTCATCCTTTTCAGCTCTCTGAGCTGTGTTCTTTTTTAACAAGCATCTGAGTAATATTTTAGGAGGTGATTTTTTAGCATCATGTGCTTTCCGAAATAATAAATAATTCAGGGGATGTGGGCCAGAGCCCCCGGGAGAAAAATCCTCACATTGTTCCCCTGCAGACAGTCCTCTAGGCTCTCTAGCTATGGCTAGGTAATTGTTTATAGCAGTTAATGGTGTGCACCTTTACACTGTTGTCAGTACACACAGTTCATCAGGGGCTTCAGAAGAAGAGTCAGTACTATGAATGTAAATATGAATATAAATGTTCTGGGTGTCTGTTATGGGCATCGTCAGTACTTCTGGACCACTGAACAACTGCAAATATCATAATGAAGACAGAATTTGGCCAGCTTTTGGAAGCCTGATAACATGAATCAGCTATTTGTTACTATGTAATAACAGTAACAAATAGCTGATTAGTAGCATGCATTTTACAAACACTTTTTTGAAATGATATTTTTTAAAAATGGGTGCTACTAAAGTTTTGTTGGGGCATTTTGCCCTTAGTAAAAAATTTATATCATGGTACCTGTCATGTATCATGAAAATGCAATGACACAAAGTGATTCTATATTTTTCCCACTTGACCCGCTCCTGTATGGGTTTACACACACACACACAAACGCACACAAACACACACACACACACACACACACACACACACACACACACACACACACACACACACGCATGGCCTCATGCATCACAGTAACTCAGATGATGCCACTCGTGGTGAATCACTGCCTGGCAGGAAATAGGTTTTAAACACAGTTACAGGGCTTAATGATGGTGTTACAGGATTACAGGGGCAGTGCACTGAAGTCCTTCTATCACATTCACTCCTACCATGCAGCTGTACAGCTGTATTGATTCTGGCTCTTATGGATCTCTGAGTTATCAAAACCAGTGTTAGTGTGCGATACTGTATAGGACGTGTCTCCCGCTGCAGGCCAGTGTTGCAGAAATGTAGCCTGTGTTTATTACTGGTCTTCAATTTTAAGTTAGTTTCTTTTGGCACATTTGCCTTCTTTATATATCGTATGTTCTACTGTCTTGTCATATATGACATATTATTCTATTGAGAGATCAGATTGGTACCTGAAGATTGGAGACGATCAGAAAAAAGCTGGATCAGATATTGGAAGGGAAAAAAAAACAATCCGAACCAATCCTATAATGAATCTAGCCTGTAATAGCACATTCACACTGTGTGATGGTTAGCTTTGTGTTTCTTCCTGTGGGGAAGAACAGGCAAAAATGATGGAATCACCATCATATTTTTACACAACACGCTGTTTTTTACTTTGTAAAACAGTTTTTGTTTAATAGCTGAATATTCAAGCTTTGAGAAACACCTCGTACAAATGACATAAATTTAACTGAAAGCATTTTTTCCCAGATCAAGTACAGGAGAAAATTATGGAATCACTCAATGTGGAGGATCACAAAAATCACAATTAGCACCATTGTTGCTCCTTCTTAGGCCTGTACTATTTGAGGCATGGGCTTTACTAATGAAAAACAATATTCTCCATCAAGTTGGTTCCAACTAACCCAAATAGCAGATAACAGATCAGCATTACAGCATGCATTGTCATGAACTATTTTTTTCATTTCTGTAATATATTTTCAATCAGACTGAGATCTGGACTGTTTGTCGCCATGTGTTTGAGTTAATGTGCCTTTGCTGAAGAAAAGCTGTAACATTCTTCGCTCTGCGGGGAGATATATTATCATCCTAACAAACGACTTCATCATCACCCAACCTGTTTTCTATCAACGGAATGAGAAACGTGTCCAAATTGACTGTTGAGGTAATGATTGCCATCTTCTCTATCTCCTTTACCTGATCTGCAGCTCCAGATCATAAATAAGTGGGGAAATTTGCTTGTTTTCCTCAGACAGTCATTGTTATAGATTTCATTAGAACAGCAGCAGACACATGTTCCGACAGACACGTCTCCTTGGCCAATGCAGATGTGTAATCCTCATTCAATATCACTTTTAGATGGTCATCCACACCCCATGATTGCTTCTCATTAGCTCACTGTAGCCTTGTTTTTTTCTGTTTAGGTGTTAGTGCTGGTGTTCATTTGGCTTTTCTGGATGTAACTCCTATTTCTCCCTGTTTCTGTCCATTTGTTTTTCATTTGATTTTTTTGTGCATGTTCTGTTTTGTAGGCATATTGCTTCCGTTCTGATGTTTTGATGTTTTCCCTGGTTTACACATATGCTTTCCTTTTATAACCTTCCAGTTTTTTTAAGGCCCAGATTTTAAACACAGCTGACTTGGAACAACCAGTATCTATTGACAGACTCTGTAGTGGATTTCCTTCCTAAAGCGCTTTTATAATCCTTTCATTGTTTCAAGGGACAACTCTCATGTTGCAGTCAGGTTTTCTTTCAATTAGAAAACCGCTAACCTTGTTAAGGTCTCCAAGCACTTTCTTTAAACTGCGGAATCATTTGCATTTTAGAATTCAAATGACATGCAAATGACAAGATTCTGTATTTGTTTCCTCAGCTTTGAGTGATTCCATTTTTTCCTGTACTTGATCTGGTAAAAACACGTGAATTAACAGAAATATTGTAATTTAATTTGTTTGAGGTTGTGTTTAACAAAGCCAAAATGTTCAGCTATTGAACAAATCTGTCATTTGTTGAATTTCTTCGAACATCCTTTAAGTGCGGATCATCATTTTTGCCAGGGGTTGCAGAGGGTTTGAGTAGTCTGAGTATGAACCTACTTTTCTACTCCTTTCAGTAGAAAACAGCTCATTTTAAAGAAAACATATCAGATCGGTATCAGCATTGTCTGAGAGGTTGTAATATTGAAGTTGGTGTTGCTATTGATATTACTATTGGCAGAACAATAGTCATCTCTAATTTATTTGAGTTCTATGCCTCACCTAGAATGGATAAAGGGATATCTACATTACCAATATCTACTTTACCAAATAATCTTTCCAAAACAGCCATTCATATGTGGATGGGAATGGAAATCAGTCAGGTCTATTCTTTGTGTAGAAGCGGTTTGATTGTATAAAAAGATTCTTCAGTTTAAATACAATCAGAAATGATAGCATGAAAATGCTTGGATTCCAGAGCTTGCCATCCAAGATGTTTTGGATGGATAAAATCCTAGATCTTGTTATCAGTTAGTCTAGCCCTTTGTTGCATATGCTGAGTGGGCCTATCATTTCATTCAAATATTAATTTTCTAAAAGATGTGCCACCAACAGGGAGCAGTATTTCTGCTTCAGATACAGAACAAGGGCCAAACTCTAAGACAGCTCAAAGGCTCAACTGGTCCTTGAAGTAAGGGGAATGACATGAAACTCGCCAAATATTGTCTTTATACATAAGCTTATAAGGAAATTAAATAATGACTGCAGACTAATAAATAGAGATGTGGCTTCTAAGGTAGTGGTATCTCACTGCCAGAGCACTTACCTAGAATCACTCACTCAAAATTTAGTGTATGTGCATTCAGCTTTCACAGTGATAAAGTAAGTAGTTTCCGTATTAGGTACTGCAGAGAATTACAGAGATTTGTGCTGTATTGGTATATGTTTTCAAATGAAATGTCACAGTTCTTTACAGTAGTTTGGAATCACAAATTAATTTTTAATTTATGTGAAATTAAAATATTAAAAAGAAAACCAAAAACTATTAAACGTAAAGATAAATAACATTCAGTATTTTTTTTTTTTCCTTTTTAGCATCCTACTAATTATTTGGAACATCTGACTGAGTTGGTTGTGGAGTAGGTGGGTGTGATGGTAAATGCTGAATGAGCACAGTGTTATATTCATGCAGTGATCTCACTCTGGGTCTCACTCAGATCCTGTCATATACAAGACGTGATTGCCATCTGAAAGATGAGGCAGGCTTCTGAGTAAAAAAGATTCCGCTGGAGGAAGTGGGAGAGAGAGAGAGAGAGAGAGAGAGAGAGAGAGAGAGAGAAAGAGAATTAAGGAGAAGAGGTCAGCTGGTCATGTCAGCACTTCAGAGCAGGGTAGGCCTTTTCCTGGGCCCACATTTTCTAGCCATTTTATTCTCTTTGTGTTCTGTCTGAATGCCCCAGTAAAATAAAGCTTAAACATAACATTTTCCCTAATCTTTTTGTTTATTTGCACAGTTTACTTATTGGAAAAAAACATAGAACATAAACTATGCCATACCTTTTGACATTATTTTAATTTCAGCAAATAAACAGCAAATGTGGATAAAATGTACAGAAGTGGGTTCTTTGCAGAGCATGTGAACTTTCAAAATCAACAACACATGTAACTTTACCAAGAGCACCCAAACTTATGCATATAAGATTCTACCAGGCTGTTCTATATCAGATCATCAGCGTTGTAACAGAACCTGGATAGAGAGAGAGAGAGAGAGCCAGAAAGAGAGAGACAGAGAGAGAAAGAGAGACATAGAGGGTCAGTGGAACTTGTGCTCGGTTGGTGTTGCATTATGCACTGTTTAAAGGGCCCATATCATAGAAAATTGGACTGTCTATGCTAACACTGTTTCAAAACATTTCAAAACACTACTCCCTACCTTGTCCATAGAGTCCATATATGGAAACTAAGCTACAAAACAGATCATCACAAAATTAACCAATTCATTTGCATATAACTATCTATTCAGTGCACAGCAATGTAGCCCCTCTATTCACAATGAAGGTCTAGAGTGTTTCAGCCTGGACTACTTTTGGAATGACAGTTACATAATTCAGTCCAGGGAAGCTAATAAGAATAGAAGTATTTTACATATTTCGGTTGTAAAGTAACATAACTTGTTAAATTCTGAGCTGGAATATGGTCATGTAGAAGAAATAAACACACAAAAACTCACACACACACACACACACACACACACACACAATAAAAACATGTAGCCCCTATATATGAAAGCAATTTTATGCTTTGCTTATGCTGAGCATATTTTCAGAACAATTATTAAGCCAATTCTATCCACCTTCAGCAGGGCTGTGATTTAACTCATGTCCTTAACAAGAGTGAGAGAGTAGTACATAGAAAATGGATGCTGAAAGATTTAGGCTTGCCTTTTCCTCCCTTCCCTGAGTACACCTCAGTACACACTTAGTACTCTCTCTCTCTCTCTCTCTCTCTGTCTCCATTTCTCTCTCTCGCTCTCTCTCTCTCTTTCTCTGTCTCTCTCTCTCACACGTGGGTAATAGCAGTGCCACGCTGTGGCTGTCACTCTCTCAGCAGGAGGGCGAGAGGCGAAGGCAGGAATGAAAGAACAGTTTCATTCTCTTGGGACTGGATGAAGTTTATGCTCTTCAGACAGCTGGAGCATCCAGGATTTCCTTTTAAGGCTGGAGGGATATGTGAAAGCAGAATAAGGCTGACCTACACTGAACAGGACTGTGGTACGTGCTCTGCCAAGTCCTTCTGCGCAGAACTGACTCACATTATACTTAACTGCAACTCGTAACAGCTTGATGTTTGATTGTAAAAGCTAGCATCACCATGCTGGAAAAGACAGAATTAGGAACTGCTTCTATGTGATATGTAATGTTATACTAGTGTACCAATAATAATGTAGTATGAGTGGCACTGATAGATAACCAAAGGCTTAGTTAAGTGATATCTGTTTTTGGGTGCTTCAGATTATTCCAGTTAAGAATGTCTAAAATGTATAAAAATAGTGCATTCAACATTTTGAAATTATGGTCATGTTTACAGTGCATTCCTCTTGGAATAGTTTTGGGAGCAGCAGGACAGAATGTGAAGGGGAACGCAGGGTTTGTAAACATTTTTAGCAGAGAATACCAGGCCCCAGGGAGCATGGGCCCATTAATTTTATTAATGCAGAATTTATCATCCAAAACTACTGTGAAAATATTGATATTGGAAATTATTGGTACTGCTCAGCACCATTAGTATTACTATTGTAAATGGATTGGAGAAGTTTCTGTGAGCATGTGTGATTTGTTGTGTTGGTTGATAAGGTGATGTTGTACATGGACCTGTTTTTTCATACACCGATGGGTTAATGAACTCATTTGTTCCAGGGCTCTTTCTGCCCTTTGTATTTATAGTCTGCTGATACATCAATCGCGTCGATGTGCTTAACTAGCAGAAGAAAGCTGTTCAAACGTGCCGTGAAAATGTCAGGAAGTCATATTAGCCAAATTATTCATCTGAGTGGTACATTTCCAGTTGGGTACAGAGCCAAGTGTTGAGGCAGCATATTAAAATGGTCATACAGACATTCTGGCTGGGGATATTGATTTCCCATAGCACATCTACACTAGTAACTGGCCTAGATATTCAGCACTGAGTGATATGGGTGAGACAACCTTGTAATGGCCTGCTGCACTGTGAACTTAACATTAGCTAAGTCATCCCTACTGTTCTGTTCCAAAAAGGGTAAAAGTATCCTGTAGTGATGCCTGTATCATTGCAAGTTATCTTCACATTCATACTGTGGTGTAACCTGGAGCAGTCTGGTTGTCATTTTAATTAATGCAGTGATGTGAGAAAGTGAAACAAAATCAGCCAGAGAGATGACAAAGTCACAGAAACATTCTTCACAGAGTATTCCTTTCTTTTCAGGACAACCACTACCATTCAAAAGTTAGGAGTTACCATTTTAATATATTTTCTGTGGTACATGTTAAAATGATTATGTTATGATGCTACTACTCTACAATATTGTATGTTCTACTACTTTTTAGGATGGTGTAAAATTTTACTCCCAAAACAAGACCAGAACTTTAGACGATTCCGTTATAAACGAGAAAGCAGTATAACAATTATACAACGAAACGATATAATAAAATTGACATACTTTACAAGTGTTGACAAGTGATTCTAACATTTTGAACAGTAGAGTAATGTAACAGTTGTGTACTACTTTACCGAGTGCAGTCTGCTTTATGGACTATTAAAAGAATAAAAGAACTCCACATGCACAGTGAATGAAATGTAGAGCAACATGGATAAAATTATTGAGATTATACTGCTAAGGGATGTCTCTTAATATGACTATTAGGTTCAGTATGATAGATTTAGTAAATGTTTGATGTAGCCAGAATAATAAATACCTGAAAATGTTCTTTTATTAGACCATTCAACTTTCGACTACAATATAACATTATATAGACATTAGAATGGTACTATGGTACTGGTTAGCAGCATAAAAGAACACAAAACCCATAATGTAATATCAAATCTAAGTAAATCAAATGTGAGAAATCTGGAGAAAAACTTACAAGAAAAAGCTTAACAGCCACAGCACTGAATGATTTGACTGTTTTTGTAGTTACCTGAAAGAAAGAGCAGCAGGGTGTGTGTGCAGATGAGTGGACATGCCATTGCAGCATCAAGCTAATACACTAGCCACAAGCTAACATGTTAGCCCTAAGCTAAAGTGCTTGTCCCGAGCTAACATGGAAGCTTTCAAAGAGTGTGCTTTGCCCACGGTAAAATAGGGGGTTAGGTGGGGTTGGTCTGCCCTTATTGAGGTCTTGCTTACTTTGCAGTTCATTAAAAAGTAATTGGTTGGGGGCTCCCGAGGGTATGACTTCATGTTTATTCTAAATTATGTCTGTTCCATGTAAATATTTCTTTAGTTGATGCTTCTTATTAGAATGCTCTCCACGGTTCTTAAAAAGACATGCACTGTTAATGCATAAACACGGAATATAACCCTTTTCACAGAACAGCCAGTCTCTTTGCCACAGAGTCAGGAAGTACCAGAGGGATCATCAAGAACCCAGCTAGACAGATTAACGAGTAACTTACTCTTTCATCACACAGCTGGAGTATTAGCAGGCCAGGCTGCTGCTTACTGAATGCAGATTAATGCTGGAGAATTACAGAGGGAAAAGGCATCACTGAAGTCTGGCGATTATGGAGAGTGCTAATCAGCGTGTGCATATGTGCACTGGGAGATTTGATGCCTGTGGCCTCATTGCTGAGCCTTTGACAGATTAATATGAATGTTTGTGATGTCTTGCATGAGATACTGTTGACATCCTATACCACTCTTTGGTATTTTATGTGTGTTTGTTGAGTGGTACTAAGAAATGATAGCTGTAGTGGAAAAAATGTACATAAACACATTTATGCCTGCTGAAAAAGGCTCCAATATAAAAAGTCCATTCCATTTCAGGCCCCTCAAGTGTGTCAACAGGCAACTGACAGCCAATTTTTACAACAGTAGAGCGTGAAAGGGGCCGCCAATTGATGTGCATCTTAAATGACCTGCATGGTTTTTCTCCTCCTATTCGATCCCTGGCAAAAATTATGGAATCACCACAGATATTCACCCACCTTTTTTTACTTTGTAGCAAATCAACAAATCAACAAAAAAACTAATTTCTTTAATAGCGGAACATTCTGGGTATGTGAAACCGCAAACAAATTAAATGGGATTATTTTAATTAATGGCATGTTTTCCTCTCTTCTTCTTTTCTGTCTCCTTTAGCTCTTCCAGAAGGCCCCATCCCAAGGATCTAGCACTTTTTTCACCATGAGCATCGCAGTGTCACCAGTGGTCAGCGAGGCTGCCTCTCCTATGATCACCTCCGTCACACCCACCCTGGAGTCTGGCCCTAAGGAGGAGCAGCCAGGCCCCTGCGGGCCCAGTGGCAGTGGGGATGGGATGGATCAGGGCCAAGACCCCTGTCGGAGTTACCAAAAACCCCCACCTCTGCACACGGGAGCGGACTGGAAGGTGGTGCTCCACCTGCCAGAAATTGAGACCTGGCTGAGAGCCACGGCAGATCGGGTGCGAGATCTCACTCACTCTGTCCAGCAGGATAGCATCAACAAGCACGTGGACGTTCACCTTGTGCAGCTCAAGGTAAGAGAAACTGTGCACTCTGCTAAACGTTACAACTCAATAAGCATGGAGCTGTCTAACTTCTTGGGCGAATGACTCCAAAAAGACGTTCTGTGATCCCTTTGATTAGGGATGTGAAGATGGATGAATTACATTTAATTAAATGAATAAAACTGTGAAATGATCAGTGAATAGCTGACAGTTTGCATGACCATAATGTTCATTTTAAATGTGTCTACTGGTCTGCAGTGAAAAAACAAAACTGACTGAAGACATCTAAATTATTGTTTCTTTTTTAGCCATGTAGTGTTTTTATACATTTGTATATATTTTAAAACACTTTCTGTTTATCTTTTCCCATACAGTATTCTGAAAGATTTTAAAGGCTATGCATAGTTTGTTATTGCTCAGTTAATTCATTTTTTTAATTGTTAAACCTGTGACTGCTCGATTAATGATCAAAATAATCAGTAGATTTCACTCTTATAATCATTACTGCCCATCCTGTTGTCATGTTTAAAATCCTCATTATATGTCAGTAACAGTAATAAATAAATAACAAACTATTGGAATATTCCTTGAACTGACTCACCTATCTAGCTTGCGGTTTTATAGCAAGGGGGAAATGGCATGTTGCTTTGTCACAATAATTGACAGATATTTGTCCAAATTTTACTGTTGAAAGGTGATTCATCAGGATACTGAAAAAGACTGCTGAAGTACCATGTGCGCTCCTAATTTTACTGTTGCTGATTTGATTTAAAATAGTAACACACAAAAAACGTATTCATACTTAAGGTGATGCTTGTCATATTCCACGCTGAAAGTAATTTGTGGAATTTGTGCGTGTCTCCATGACAGTATTTGTAAATACAGCAATCTTGAACTGAGGTTGTAACCTCTAGTTCGGGAACCCCTGCCAAAAGCCTTGTAGCCTGCAGAGTGGCCCTTTCTTCTGATGCTATATTTGGAGTGTGATACTTAGGCCTACGTTCTTCTCTGCCGCATGATATGAACAGTGCAGGTGCACTAGAGAATGGTTGTGTGCAACCATGATACTGTTCCATATCATCACACATTTGATTAATACAACAGATTTCCCTTTGGAAAAAAAAGTTTTTGTGTCAAATGTGTTGTGATGAGCATCCTGAAAATCACCCACTAATCACATGAATGCCTCATGGTTAGGTTCTGCAGTCTACTGCAGAGATCAATTCCCTGAAGAAAAACTGCAGCCTCTACACCTTGGCTACACAGAAAGACCTGTGTGAGTCCAGCCTAGCTTTGGGAATTACAGAGAAGATATTGAAAACTCAAGGTCTTGTGATCTATTCCCTTTTGAGATTGATTTGATTAGAGGTGCATCAGTCAGCTGGATCACAGGTCTTACAGGCAGTCTAGAAGAGAAGTACCTTACAGTTAATATGTAGCCAACCAATTTAAGGTGGAAGGCAGCTTTTTAAGTACAATGGCCTTCAAAGTCTTGAAATCATTTTACATAATAATAACTGCAGTCTCTTTGCTCAATAATGTAATATCCAGTTTTCATCTAAATGTTCTTCATATTTTCCAACTCCCTTAAAAGTTAAGACTATAAACAAACTAGTAGCATTACAGTTGAATTTTATACACTTTCCTGTAAAAAAATGGTTTCATATTACTGAAAACAGTGAGTCCAAATTTTTGAATGGTGATGTAGTTGGGAATTCAGGAAAATCAGACCCTTATTTTATCTTCTTGTTCCACAGCACAGAAAACAATTCCATTCAGGTTCCTCAGGAGGTTAAATATAGTTTCTTACCCCAGTATGTAAAGATTTTGATATTGTATGCATATAAAAACTATTTATATTCTGAAAGCAAACATAGCTTGCGTTGCACTGATTCCTGGAGCAATTTGAAACTCACACCCTTCAGCTCTTTTACTCAGCTTTATGGCAAACTGCACTAGCAGGTCATCAACATCTAGGGCTGTGCAAAATAGATCATTTTTAAATGTTTCGTGATATTGACTTTTGCAATACTGATATTGCAGATGGTTGCAATATGCAAATGAGCCCTCTAAGCAATCAATGTCTTTCACTCTGTGCTGTGAGTATGTTTACCAATCACACTTCAAAATGAATCATGTTTCTGTGGGTCTTTAGGTGATTTAAGGCATTCATAATATCCATCAAATGTAAATTATTCAAAACTTTACCCAAGTAATGTGATCAGTGCATTGTAATATGTTGCAAGGCATTTCATAATTACAGTATGTAGCCCAGTCTAGATTTTATTATGCAGCTCTACCAGGCTCTTTTCTGAACATTATAGAGTGCTTTTTACATAAGAAATGAAAGCAAATGTTTCTAGTTTAATAAATTAGTTCTAGTATAATGCTAAATGTATTTTTTATTCCTTGAATATCAATAAGCCAGTTTTCACCTCTTATTCAGCTGTTTTCTCTGTTCACCTAGTTGTGTTTTATCCAGTCAGCAAGGAAGCGTCATCTCTCTTGTCATTGGTTAACCTGCCATTCTGAGCAGCGCTCTCTCTTCTCCTAATCCCCTCAGCAATCAGTCAGGCAGTGTCATCACAGCGATGTGTGTAAGCAGCTGATGTAATGGAGGGCACGGGTGGCAGTGCAGTTCCCGGGGCCTGAGGCTCACTCTCCTCACTCCGCAACATTACAGTCAGAGCTGGAGAAGAGATGAACGCTGCAATGATTACATAACAAACTGTAGCTCTGGACCTGAGGCTTTTCATTCATGTTTTTTCTTGTTATCCCTTTGTCCTCCTTTTGACTTTGTCAGTCATCCATCCCTAACAGGAGATCGCCTTGAGTGCTTTTTATTCTCACAAACTGGCACATTATGACCGAGCACTCTATCAAGCAGCATAAAGACATTACTGCCTGTATGATACATGTGCAGCTGTGTTAGACCTTTGGTTTGGGGTTGCACTATTTTACACACATTGATTGTTTATACATTCTTCCATGTCTTATGAAATTATGGGTTTTGTATATGCTGCTGTAATTTCTAGTGTATTGTATAGCAACAAGTCTCTTAAAAAATAACAAAACTTGTTTGTGCTATGCACTTCCGGACTATTTACCAAATCAGTGTTCTGTGAGTGCTTTGATGAATTAAGACTAGGCCTGGGCATCGAAATTCAACATTTTGAACCAAAATGGTATCAAAAAATTCTCTGCACCAAATTTAAATCCCTAATTAGTTGGTCTTATCATCAACAGTCAGTCAGTAAGCACACTTGCTCCAAAATCTGATTGAGTATATTATCAATTTATTAAGCATTTATTTGGTTTTAAATATAGAAAAATTCTGATTTTGAGAAAAGGTGAGCTTTAGAACTGCACTGAGATCTTGGAAAACATGTACAATTTGTCTGAATATTCTCAGTAGTTTTAAAGAAATAGACATAGTGTAAACCCCCACTTACCGCGGGGGTTACGTTCCAAGAGCACCCGTGATAGTGAAAAATAAAAACATTTTTAGTGTAAACCCTAAATATTCCCCCAAATGTGCTCCCAAATACTTTATTTCATTTTAAACTCAACTGAACTGAACTGAGGAAAACTGAAACTGAACTGCTGTCTTGAACTGAAGTGCTGGAATGTAAAATACTGATGTTACCCCTATACAGACTGTACTGTAATTCATGCACATGCATTTTCTTTGGTATGCGCTGTCATTTTCTTTGGTATAAGCAGGATAAATACTGTAATTAATTTAATTTATAGTAATAAAAATACAGGACTTTAAAAAGAACAAAACCAAAAACACGATAACGCTCAGAGAAACACTTGAGATAGCCCCACGCGAGATGCGTCACAGTGCAGCAGCCAATCAGCAGCAAGGAGAAATAAATAATGTCCTCTTGCCTCTGAGTACAGCGGTATTTCACCGTCCCAAGATGCGCTTTCTTTGTGTTCTCTGGACAGTACCAAAAAATGTATAGTTATATTTTATATGGAAATGTAGCTGAATTTACGTTTATTTATTTATATTTATGTTGCAAAATTAGTACATAAGTACATAGTACATTTTTCTTAATAATTAAGCACTAAAATGCATGAAAAATTATATATTGCACAAAAAAAGCTGTGACGTCTGGGCTTCGTCCGCCATGCCCACAAACAATTACAAAAGTCAACAAATTTTTTAATCTTCAGAAATCACAACACACTTTTCTAAACCAGTTTTTCATGCTGATTTCAAATCAACTTTTTGAATTATGAGTAATATTAGATTTGCAATAGACTTGCATGCTTTTTTTTATTAAACTGCAGGCACCAATCGAGTAACTGTTTCAATATTTTCAGTGTGAAGTCAGATAGGCGCACACTGTGGCATAGATATAATGATCAGTGTCAGTCAGCTACCACTGTTTCTTCAAAAACGCTTAGCGTATTATTATTATATGCTAATTATACCAACTATCATGCAATATATAACTAGCTTCATCACAAAACTGTACATGCTAGGTGCCACAGGAATTCACCGTTGAATAACACATCAAAGCACAAAGTATATAAGAAGGAAAAAGTAGTAATAGACGCGGAAGTCCCACTCATCCTAAAGTCTGCCCCTTATATAGTGCAGGAGGCTGATTCCAGCACCTTCTGCCCCTTGAGCTTTGAATTAGTTAGGAGCTGGGCCACAAACGGGTAAAGACATCTGCATTCATGGATTTGGGTGACCGTGCGTATGCTGCCCAGCTGGGTGTGGAACTGGAATCGGCAGTCCTATCACAGAAGGTCTGTGCCAGGGAACCATTCGGCCCTCCTCTTCACCAGTGGCCGTGGGCTTTTTCTTTATTAAAAAAGAAAGATGGGGGCCTCCACCCTTGCGTCAATTATCAGGGGCTCAATCAAATATTGGTGAAGAATAGGCATCTGCTTCCATTCACTAATACCGCTCTGGGCACCCTCTCTGGTGCTTCGGAGCACCTACAATCTGGTTCGCATCAGTGAGGGTGATGAATGGAAGATGGCTTTTATAACACCACCTCACATGCTAGGTTGTTGGGCTTATGTTTATCTGGATGACATCCTGATATATTCAAGGACCAGTAAAGAACACATCCAGCATGTGAGGATGGTTCTTTAGAGGCTGCTGGCCCACCAACAGTACTGTAATTTGGAAAAATGCACATTCCACCAGCGCATCACCACATTTGTGATATCATCAAAGGGTGTGGCCATGGATCCCCAGAAGCTGGAAACTGTGCGTAATTGGCCCCTACCCACAATGCTTAAACAGCTCCAGCGCTTTCTGGGGTTTGGTCATTTTTATCAACGCTTTATACAGTTTATAGCTGACACACTGTCAGTATGAGGCGGAGAATCCCCGGATACATCCTGCACCTGTCATTCCTGCTGATATCATCATGTTGCCACTTCGGTGGGAGCTGGAAGATTGTGTCCACCGAGCACGTGCCTTGGAACCCACCTAGGCAGACACCCCGCCTGAACATCCTGATGTCCTCCGCTGGGGCCATTGTGCTTCGATTGCGGGCCACCCAGGGAACCGAAGAACCTTAATCTTTATCTGGAGAGCCTTGTGGTGGCCAGCTTTGGCCGAAAAGTTTGAAAATTTAATCTAGGCATGTGCAGTGTGTGCCGGGGCGTAAACATCAAACCAGTTGCCGCCAAGTGACCTTTTCCCTCTGCTTTTTCCTCTAGTCGCACATGGTGCTGGATCTTGTCACTGGACTACAGGAGTCAAATGGAAAGAATAACATTATCACTATAGTGGACTGATTTTCCAAGGCTGTGTGTTTGGACAATAATTCTTAAGAACTGTACAATATCTATGGCGTAGGGGCTGTGGTGTCCAGTACCTGGTTGACTGGGAAGGCTACAGTCCCGAGGAAAGGCTCTAGGTCCCCTGTGGGTAAGTTTTGGATCCATCCCTTATTCAGGACTACTGTCATTGGGTATCCTCCCAACCGGGTCTGTCTGGTGACCGTCCTGGGGCGGGGCGGGGTACTGTCATGTCATGGATCATTGTGAGTACCTCGGTTACCATGTAACATGTGAGGTCGCAGATTCCAGCTGGGAATTCAGGGAGTGTTCTCAGTTCAAAGTGCATGAACTACCTACTCTCTCGTGTACTCTGTGATTGGGTTCATCCTTTAGGCTAACCTGGGCTAAGATTATTCTTGACAGTATTTGGGTAAACAATATAAAGTAACTTTAATTGCAAATCACTAGTTGAAAATGATTTAGTACAGGAGACATTTATACTTCCAAAATCTAAATATGTGGCACAATGACGCAACCATGTATGTAGACTACAAAGACAAATGTTTATATGGGTGTTCAAGCCCAATAACTTGTTTGTATATGTTTTGTGTAGTTGTAAGAAAATTGAAATAATAGTCTTTATTCATGTGTGGCTGAGCCACCTGATTATATGCAAATATTGCCTTCATACTATACAGTGCTTGATTTTCCTGTGTTTACAGTTTTGCCTGTTTGAATTAAAGATTAATTTGGTGCGGACAAATGGTATTAAATATCACTTTCAGCCATTATGTTTACAATTTTCTGTGATATGTCTATTATGATATGAAATTGTTGACACATCTGTTATACTTTGAGTACTTCTTTTTGAACATATGTTACACTGGAATAACAGCACTTTAATGTTGGTTTTGAAAATTGTGCTGTCATAACTGATATCTTGAAGTCATAAGCTCTTCTTCAGGTATAAGTTCACCTTTACCTAGTCTACCTGTGTCCATACATTCAGCTTTACATTTATTGTCAGAGTATGTGATTAATACCTATTTACACCTATATGCACCTATTACATGGTTAATAAAAAAGTTGAACACTTTTGTCCTCATCCACGGTTATAGTAATAATTGGAAGGGTGAAATATCCAGAGCTGTGGTGAACCAGCTTGGAAGAGGGCCCATGTTTATTTCCTGCTATGATGGAAATATACCAGGGCAGTTGGTAGCCTAGTGGTTAGGGTGTTCACCCTGCAATCAGGAAGTCATGAGTTTGATTCCCAAGACTGCTAAGCATCTCTGAGGTACCCTTGAGCAAGGTACCATCCCCACACACTGCTCCCCGGGTGCTGTGTTCCTGGCTACCTGCTGCTTCACTTGGTGAATGGGTTAAATGCAGAGGAAGAATTTTGTGATGTTCACACTGTGTGCTGTGGTGTGTACAGAATAACATTAAGTAAATGAAAATCTAGCAAGCTCAAAATGGTTTAAGGTTGGACCTTCAAGCAAGATCTAAAATGTGCCCTAATCCCGGGTTTCTCAACCACTGGGCCGCGAATCTAAAATTGAGACAGGCCATTGGTCCGCAATTGGTTGTTTACAGGGATTGACATAAGTGGTTTTCAAATGCGTAATCTGAGTAACTTCATACTGGATCTCTAAGTACCACCATTTAAGGAAAGGAAAACCTTAATAAGAAAATAAGGACGTTTTAAAATAATGGTTCCTGACACACCCATCATATTAAAATGTTGATTTAAAAATTTTGGTGTCAAATAATCCCTTTGGGTGACTAGACCTGTAATTTAGTTTAGGTTAAAAGTCAGAAAAGGTCAAAAGTATAGTTAAAAGAAAATCTATCTAAGTGCATGTGCGACCGTGCGACGAGTGGGGGGGGGTGGATCTGGTTGGGGGCGGTGTTGACTCGTAATGGTTTCAGCGCCCATGGTGAGGTAAAAATTTTGAATTTGGGTACATACCAGTTCATGAATGTAGGTACTTATTACAGTACTAGAGCAAAACAATTATAATTAAATAACCCTGGTTATTTAATATCATCCAATGTGGCCAATTGGGCCTTGGCAACATGCTGTGATAGATAGGTGGGCCTTAATGCTGAAAAGGTTGAGAACCACTGCCCTAATCTATGTAAGAACTGGCCACCGAGACAACTTCCAGATGTACCGCCGGCTGGAGCCTCTCATACAGAGAAGGTGGCCTGTGGCCGAGATCCCCGACCCACGGCATGATCCCCTTCACCCTACCCCTACCCCAGGCTGAGCCCAGTCCCCGAGGATTCAGCCGGTTTCTGGAAGCCACCACCTGTGGGGTGACCCCATCAGAACGGACCCACCACAACCCCCTGGCCCCACGGAACCACCAAGGTCCGCAGCCACCCAAGCCCCCCAGCCCCCCAGGGACACACAAGACGGCAAAGTCACGAACCTACAATGTTAAGAACCTTGAAATTTAAAAAAAAGATAATTTCTTGCGTGGATCCACATTGATCCTACACCACCTGCTCGACACAGTAGGTAGAACACCCATTAGCAATCATATATACCATGACTGAGGCATCATGTTTACACTGTAAATATTTGTACTCTTACGCAATGAGAGCACCCTGGTTCTGCACATAGGTTTCTGCTGCTGGTAGCCTGGCCTGGCTTCCAATGCGTCTTATATAGAGCAGTGACCGGAAATAGGCCCTATACCACCACAGTGTCCCATCTGGGGAAAAGCCCGTAATTGCATCCAGCTGATACACAATGATGCACCCTTGAGCAAGGTAATGTCCCCACACATGGCTCCCCAGGTGCTGCATCGCTGGCTGCCTACTGCATCACTTGGTGAATGGGTTAAATGTAGAGAAAAAAATTTAAACTGTGTGCTGTGCTGTGGTGTGTTCATGTGTGACAATAAGAGGCATTTTACTTTATTTTAAAAAATCTGTGGAGCCGATTGTGATTCTGTGGCAGTGTACCAGACAACACTTCTATTCTTTATAAAAGAGTGGAGACTAGGAGGAACTTGGTGCCCTGTCATGGTTACAGGGTTCATGTCCACTGGTTCAGACGGTCTCACCATGAGTGTTGTCTAAATCTTCCAGAGTAACCAACATATCAGCCCTAGCTTTAAAAACACACCTGATGGCTGATGGCAGACAGTGAAAGATAGTGATTACTTATCCCTACAATGTCACTGGCAAATTTCCACTCTGAACTGTCTGGACAGTTAAAATGCAATCTAATTGACTACTTTGATCGATCAAGTCCCAAGTTCAGAACTAGATTCACTTCAGTAAAGAGGTCCAGTCCTTATCATATCTTGAAATTCGTTGGTTTGGTGTGTTTGGAGTCTTGTAATCTTAGTCCAAATTTAACGTGTCATCTATGTTCATTACCAATTTTAATCAGCACATTCATAACATTTTTCTTTTTGTAATACATGTAATGTGTAACGTCCCCAGTCAGCGGCCACTGGAGGTCGCTGCTGCTCCAGGACTAAAGGAGGACTTTTAAGTTGAAACTAGAGGATGGTTATGTTATTGTGTTCAGGTGTTTTGTGTTTAGTTTAATAGGAGTGTCCTTTGTTCACTGTATTTAAGTTCCACTGTTTCAGTTAATAGTTGCCTGTCGACCATCACCATAAGCTTTGTTGTGGGTTCGTCCTTTGTTTGGGTTTTTGAAATAATATCAACCCTTGTGCCTTGCCTTTGTTTATAGTGTGTTTAAATAAAGAAAGAGAACCGAAGAATGGGTGTCTGCTTTTGTGCCTCCCGCCTGGGCGAGCCACCACAGAGTGTTACATAATGATGGTGAACTACCTCAGATTGGAGATTTACCTGACTAAATGAAGGAAATACAAGAATTTGTCCATGTCTATATTTCTATAATAAACAGACTATCATGTATTTATATTTGAGATGTTTTGTATCACATGTCCATTTTGTAATGAACCGAATAAAAGGTTTCGCATGGAAGCTCAGCCATTTACCATAGTACTCTTTGTGAATGTTAGCATCCTGAAAGCTGGATAACAGTGGGATGTGGTATTATTTACAAATACAACCTTATACTCTGAATATTACATCTAGTTGCCTCTTTCACTAGTATTTTATCAGTATTTCAGTCATGCTATTGTGTCACCTGTCTAAGTTTAACACTGAGAAGCCACTCTGAGAAGCCAAACAGTGTAAAGTTCAGAAAAGAGTCAACTGGACAGAAAACAGTAATGCTGCTAATCCAAGTGTTTAATCATTTGATTAAGAAGTGAGTTTGATTACATATGCGCAAGAAAGTAAATGAGGTTTGAAGGTAAAATCATTACAGCAGTTAATATAACATGCACACAAGTAGTACACCAACAGTTACACTCCTACACTCTTTCATCCATCGTTCTCCTTTCAGTACTGCAGGGGTGCATGTTTCAAACTTAATTGATTCATTTTCAGATACACAGAAAAGACCAGGAAAAAAGCTGGAGTCCCTCGTGTTATTCTGTGTGGAAACAGAAAGCAAACATTACTAATTAGCACAAATGAAGCCTTGGTGGTTCTACATGTGATGAGTCCTTCATACTATACAGTGCTTGAATTTCCTGCGTTCACGGTTTCGGCAGTTTGAATTAAAGATGAATTTGGTGCAGAAGAATGGTATTATGTTGAAACACATCTGTTTTGACACATTTGTTAGAATATGTTATACTTTGAGTACTTTATTTGTTTGAACATGTGTTACACTGGAATAACTTTAATGTTAGTTTTTTGTGCTGTCATAACTGATACCGTTTGGTCACATATAAGATTCTTTCCCTATAGCTTGACCTGTCTCTTTTTAATCTTTCATTTATTATAACATGGTCCATTCCTGCTAATGAGAATCATCCCC
Organism: Brachyalestes nurse; assembly: GCA_037974405.1. Lineage (NCBI taxonomy): Eukaryota > Metazoa > Chordata > Actinopteri > Characiformes > Alestidae > Brachyalestes > Brachyalestes nurse. Next base: position 22,270 of record JBBPCY010079406.1, read on the forward strand.
CTGAAGTGATACTGGCCTACATCTCATATAAATACTGAATTTTCAAGGGTGGTGTGAAGCATCTCACATGATTTCACTTCCCAAAGACCCCCTGTTAGTCTTCTCTGCTAAACTCTTTAAATTTATTGTAGTTACTTATTACATGGTAAACCAAGCTAACTGAATATAGACAGTTTTGATGACTTCTATATATCAAATACATTATCTGTATCCTTATCTGTCTCTAGTCCTTCATACAGTTCCAGTCTGACGAAATTCAGGCCACCCAGATTCTGGCTCTAAATTAGCAAGTGAACATGTTTTCATGTGAGAGTTTTATTTGAATTGTGTAGTAGCTGAACGAGCCCCAGCACAAGAACTGGACGCAATAATCAGTCTGGAACATCCTGGAACAAAACATTGCCATAATAATTCCTAGAGTGAATTGTTGATCTTAGGGTCGACAACTACCAGGTTAATAAAAAAAAAAACGCAGTAGAACAACACAGACTAACACGGACTCTCTCATTTCTCTTCATTTAGTTAAAGACAGAAAAATTAAGTACAGAGATTATGTGAAAAATATGTCACTTTTCTGACTATTCAGTACTATATTGCTAGACAATAAGGCTAGTGTCCAGTAATACCGATAACCTAAAGAGGATGTTCTGTTATGGATGTATTTTACCACTGGTTTTACCACATCTTTGTGATTTAAAACCCATTTAGCTCTTAAGATGTTCGCTTCCTATTGCCGTGACTGTGAACAACTGATGCATTTAAATATGTAATTATTCAAAACTATTCAAACTCAGTTCACACTTAAAGGAGCACTTACTCGATTATCATGTTTTTAGGTAAAAAAAGAAAACACTTCTCACATCTCAGGCCCAACAGAAAACATAAGAGGTCATTCTGTTCCCTTTTTATCCTTGTGTATCTTCAGTGCCATCACAGCTTGATCAAGGCATATTCAGGTAGAGGTTAAAGGGACACTCACCATTTAATCTTACAGATATGTGAAGTGATCAGGTACTTATAGGTACCCACACAGGGGTCAGAGAAGACAGTGTTTGTGGCTGGCACTGTGCAGGACTTCTTGCCTTCACACCTACAAAGAAAAAACAAGACTAGTTTTAATTGTCTTCATAACACTAGAATGGCTGACCGCGTCAATTGACAAAGACTACGTCAAAACAAAGAAAATGACCACTATTTCTCCTTTTTAGCGTTCTTGACTAAAACGTGGTAACACAAACTAAACGGTGAAATGGGTATGGTACAGCAGTATATACCTAGAATGGCTGCGAGTGTCAACTGATGTAATGTCATCAGAATCAGAATCAGAATCGCGTCTATTGGCCAAGTATGTGAGAGAACACTGAATTTGGCTACTTAACCGTCACAATAAATCAACTACTACTACTACTACTATCTGGAACTTATGTCAGATAACACAAGTATGTCTTCGTTGTTTATTTACAACACAAAGTGACATATAAAATACAATATGTTTACAAATAGTATATAAAAATATTTTATGTACAAATAATACTAATATAAATCCATATTACGTATTCATATTCTAGATTGTAAATTATTGTATCTTTTATTGCTCAGGATATTGTTCATTGTATCTTTACGCATTGTTGTTGTTTTATACTGTTGTGCTTGAGAGACACCATTGACCGGAATCAAATTCCTTGTATGTGTCGCTCACATACTTGGCCCAAAGTATTCTAATTTTGATTTTGATTCTGATATGGCGACTAGCGCTGTACGACAGACTCTGGGTCCAAACTCCACTGGACACTTGCTGTGTCTGCTGTCTGCAGCGTGGATGTCTGCCGGCAGGCTGCGTGCATGACTAAGCGCTGAACAAACTGCAGCAGAGGTCATATCCAGAAGCGTCTTGTGTGAAACTGGGCACTGCCAATCGACACACGCAGCCGTTATAGGTATAGCCAATTTCAGCCGTTCTACTGTTGATAACCGTCCTCATAGAAGCCAGCAAGGCCGAAGTCTTTACTTTATCACTATTGTTGTTTATCAGTGTTGTTGAACTTGCCGTTTTTTAACTTCAGCCAGTGTTTTGCGTGTGTAGCATTTGGTGTTGGAGATTTGCTTGGCGGGTTGTCCAGCAGAACATGTGGCGGAGTCAGTTCGGCCATAGTTAGCCCTTAGGATTTTTATCACACCAGCTCCTGAAAACAGAAACTGCTGTTAACAGTTCATTGCCAGTCAAGGTTCCTTAAATGCACAGTATTGAAGGCAATTTTCTTGATTCTGTGACTTAGAGGTGCATGTAAAAAAAAAGGCCTGTACAAACCACACGTCAGGTTAGCAGAACGGCCCTCACATGCCACAGTGATATCTGGTGGCAGAAGATGAAAATATTTCATAGTCATTAGCTCTTTCAGGTATAAGGTCACCTTTACCTAGTCTGCCTGTTGTATGCAGAGTATGTGGTTAATACATAGTTACACCAATATACACCTATCACATGGCTAATAAAAATACTGCACACTTCAAAATGTCCTTATCCACTATTCTAATAACCAGAAGGGTAAAATATCTGCGGGAGCTGTGGTGAACCAGATTGGAAGAGGGCCCATGTTTATTTCCTGGCATGACAGAAGTATCACATGGTCTTAAATGAAAATCTAGCATCCAGATAAAAGCTCAAAATGGTTTAAGGTTGAATCTTCAAGCAGGATCTAAAACATCTTATCTTATCTTATCTTATCTCATAAGATATCTTATTTTACCACCTTTCCCGGTTTCATTTTAAAGTGCAAACTATTTCCAAACTAGAATTTGTACTATGGAAGAGTGATTTTTTTAAAGGTGCCTGAAGTGGTTAAAGTGGTATTTAAAACTTTGTCTGGAAAAGTTAAATATAAGAGTATACCTGCTATAAGAGTATCTGGACCGCTTTAATGACTTAATCAACAGAGCTGGCAAATGGAACTTGCTTTAAATGATAATTATGGTATCAAGTTGTGGAGTTGGAAAACTTCCTTTTTCATTCAGTAAAATGGCAAAAAATGTTTCTTCATTTTCATCCTAGGTAGCTAACACTTGCTGCCAGTGTTGGGCATTTAATTTTACCTTGCTCATTTATTTAATAGTTTTTGTTTATGTAACCCTTTCTGATGTTAAGATAATCACAGTTTTTTTAAATAAATGTATTTCATTCTAGCAGCTCACTACCAGCTAAGAGAGCCTGGTGGTAGCTAAGCTTTCTGTTTAGCATTGCAAGCTAAAAACTACAGGATATTCTGTACATTTTAAAGGTAATTTCTTCAGGGAATGTTACTTCAAAACTGATCAGTTTATAAACAGGTTGTAAGTATCATTTGCTTGTTTTCTTAATTCTGTGTGAATTATATTATTTGATAGTTTGTCAAACAGTAATTAATAATCACATTATTGCTGTAATGCTGAATTCTAGTTTAGTCTATTAGATCTAATCTGGTGACTCAGTTAACTGGTTCAGTGAAGAGAAGATATCTGACTTTTTCCCATTATGCCAAGATAACTAATTGTCAGTTGTCTAGCATATCAACAAGTTGTCTATTTAACAACTGTCAAATTAGTTGTAACTTTTATACTATGTGTGTTTGGTGTTTTATTTCTACAATCTATGCAAACCATCTATTATTGGGTATCAAAAATGATGTAATGCAGCAAGACAGTTCAGAACAGCTATGTTATTCTGATTCCTAAAATCGATTCCCTTTAATCTGTTATATGAAAGAATTAATTTTTGTACTTATTTAATACGAAGTTAGTGCTTCTCTTGTTAAGACAATTCTTCTAGGTGAAAATGATGAATATTTCTATTTTTAAAAAGCTTTATTTCCTGTGGAAATTGTCATCAAATGTGTAAATAAATGCTGCCCATCGCTTTGTGTAGCACTGGTTTTGGACTGTGATGCTAATTCTTCTGCTCATTCTGTAAGTGTTTTGCAGTAAGTGGTTTACAAATTTGTGCTTTGCAGAATTCACACATGCAGATGCTTCTACTTACTGCCTTTGACGCAGTCATAAGTCGTGTTGAGGTACTTGTAAGTTCCCTTACAAGTTTTAGAGTTGACAACCGTATTAATTTCAAACAGGCACAACCTGCGCCCATCACACCTGTTCAGGAAAAATAAACCAAAATGTATTTGCACTGAAATTAATGTAATTTAAAATCACACACATTGAGAGGAATTAGCAGACCACTGTAACTCATTCTAGCAGGTATAAATTTGCATTCAGGACTGAAAAGATGTGTAATAGACACCATAGCAGTTAGACAGGGACATAAGCCTCAGACATGTAAAATGGTGCAGCATCAGAATAACACAGTTTAAACTCTCAGGATCAGATATGTGAGGAAATGCGATGAATAATATGATGCAA
>JBBPCY010079442.1:0-26639 GCA_037974405.1 Brachyalestes nurse
TAAGCCACAAGCTTTTGAAATATTGATGTCAAAATCCAGTTTTTTACAAAAAAAACCCCGGCGCTTAAAGGGTTAATCATAACACAACATTGGTATTTCTTGTCTGCTTGTAACAATGTGTATCATGACGATAAAAAGATACTATATTTGTCCAGTGCTGTGTGAACATGTATTTGGATGTTTTTGCAGCTCTCTATGCAAGCGATATTGATGCAGAAGAAGAAGAGGAGGAGAAAGAGGGGGGCGATGAGGAGCTTGAAATACTTCGTCTTCCTGATCTTTTATACCGAAGACAACCTCAGCTGCTGCAGTACACCGCTGCTTTACACTCACCTTATGACAGTGAAGACACACACGCATCCTACGCAGAGCACACACACAGCCAAGAGCAGCGAGAAGAACTCACTGTGATCAGCAGGATCAGTAAGAAAGGACAGAACACACACAAACACATACGCACACACACATGCATGCTCGCACATACATAGTATCAAACCGTAACTGATAAAACTGTACTTAAGCAAGACTTTTAGTTTGGCCGTAAATTGCAATGATTGCTCATTTTTTGGAATAAAAGTCATTTTATAGCCCTGTGGAATTGGTATTTTTATACTACACTAACGCTGCTGCACATATTTGATTGTTCTACATTAAATAGGTACATTTGCAACTTGCAAAATGCATTATATATTTTATTTGAAGCTGACATAAGCATATATTTGACCTTGACCTAGCAGTTTTACAGTGACTCTGTCAGTAAAGAGCACTCCAATACAGCTGCTGCCGCTACTTCTGCTGCTGTTTTCATTTCTAACAAGTGACTGAAACCTCAGGCTTCCACTTGTATTCTCAGCCAATGATTTCCAGAAGGGCTAAGTTTCTTTCTTTTGAAATTGGTCCCACCCATTGTAAATCTAAACATGAAGGGTTCATTCCTTTTTGGCATTATTTTGATACTTATGTCTAAGGATTTCTGTCTTGCTCCTGAGGCCCTATCACAATGGGAGGCCTAGCTTGGTTGTATCTATCCAGATTGGAATTTTTAAAAGGATTTTTATAGATTTTTCTGCAAGACTTGTAGGGTGTAAGACAGCATGATAGTTCTGTTACATAAAAGGTAACTTTTTTTTTTCTCTGCAGACCTATAAGGCCGGGGGGGTTCCATATTGCATTAATATCATGAAAAGACCACTATTCACACTTTATAAACTACTTTTTTGTTACTGTATCAATAAAAACGTAAAATAAATATAATAAAATGATAAAAAGTTGATTTATAGGAGTAGGAATAAAGTTATATTTTAATATGTCAATGTAAAATATATATTTTCAAATTTAAATTTAAATTCTACTGTTGAACATAAAACATAAATATTTAGGGAAAAATGTACTTTTACTTTTTTCTGCAGATTTTATAAATACAGCAGTTTTTGCTGCATAGTTTCTATATTATATAACTTCATATGTTTGTTTATGTATGTACCAGTGTGTGTGGCAGGCTCGTTTGGTGAGGACTGCAGTGTGACCTGTGAGGACTGTGCTAATGGAGGTGTTTGTGGAGAGAAGAGGGACAGCTGTGTGTGTAAGCCAGGCTGGGCAGGGATCACCTGCAACCAGAGTGAGTCACATTTCTCCTGTTACTGATCTGAGGCCAATTCATGCTTCTATGTAGAATCTGCTCCATAGCTATGGCACAAAATGGATATAGAAAAGAATCAACCCCTTCTGAATATTAACATTTTGTTGCTTTGCAGCCTAAAATGAAGACAAACAAACACACACACAAAATGTCCAGCTTTATTTTTAGAAAAAATCACTGAAAAATCACAGAATCACTGAGATGGGTAAAGGGTAACCGCTCTGTGCCAGAATCCCTTTTGCTTTAATTACTGCCTCAAGTCTGTTGGGATTCTCCTCCTCCGGTTTTGTACATCTGCACTGTGCAATATTTGACTCTTTCTTTACAGAACCAACATAAACAAGAAAAGAGGGTGCATTACTTCAATCCTCAGGTCCTTACACTGACTTCCAATCAGATGTAGAATTGCAGAATTGAGGTCATGATGTTTTTCAAAGTTACGTAGCGGTTTGGACCCTAAATATAGGTAAATAGAGGTTATATAGGTTCCAAAATCCAATTTAATGTCATATATCTTATCAGCCAAGAAGGTTTCTTAGATCAGCTGGAGCTGGTCAGCCAGAGATGCCCAGATCAGAACTGAAATAGGGTGAAAGGGCATTTTGTCATTAGGCTGCCCACTACCGGAACCAGCTCCCCAAAGAGATCAGATCAGAACCGTTACCAGTTTTAAAAAGATTGACTGCTTTCAGTCAACCAGTAAGATCTGTATGAAGTTTACTTTTATCTATATTCTCTTGTATGTCTTATTTACCTTTGTTTACTTATTTTAATTGATTTCTGTATTCATTTCATGGTTACTGTTATTGCTTACTTTTTATGCTTTGAAGCTTGTTTTATCTCTTTAAAGCACACTGAATGACATCTCTGTACAATAATCTGCTATACAAATGAACTTTTACATCACATTAAAGCAGAAGTCAGTAGGATTGAGAGGAGAGTGGTCTTAGCTTGAACATTTGCAACTTCAGATACTTAAGTTACCTCCACCTCCCTTTCTGCTGCACTCTAGCCCTGCCTCCACAGCCCCTTCCTGCAGAAGGAGTTTGACATAATATGCTTCACTGTAACTTTCACCTGACTATACTTTGATCAGGCATAAATGTAGCAAACGCAGTATCAGCTTTGAATCCATTCAGGTCCCATAGCTCCCTCCACCTCTGAAAAGATGCTTCAGTGTTTACCCGTGTGTTACCTCAGGCTCAGCCTATTTCTTTCTTTTTTGGTGTACTTTCTTCCTGGGTCGTCTTCTGTTTGCTTGTCTTTGTTGAGCTAGCTGATGTTGGCAAAGGAGGGACTGCAGTTTTTTATTGCTGGTGGTTGTTTATCCACCACTGCCTTTGCAAAGCTCCTGAAGACACTCACTGAAAAAATTCAGCTAAAAATAAAAACACTTGTTACCGTTTCTCCAAGGGTGCCAATATATCTGGAGGTGCACATATCTAGGATTACCACAACAACCCTGATTATGTTGTATATGTTTTGAAATATGACCTCTTTCTCTCCCCCTCAGCCTGTGTGGAGGGGACATATGGCGTGGGGTGTAACAGTTTGTGTGTGTGTCAGAACGGTGGCCGGTGTGATCCTGTGACTGGGAAGTGTATCTGCCCCCCAGGCGTCCAAGGCATTCACTGTGAAAATGGTATACACACACACACACACACACTCAACTCCAACTTCTCTGGACAGGTTTAAAGAGCATTTGAAGTTTCACATATTCTCTAAAGCCTTTGGTTTCTGACCTACCTTTTTGTGTAAAGCTAACTTGGGTTCCTTAAACGAAGCTGTATAAATCTTAGTTATTATTATTATTACTATTATTCTAATTCTTTTTATTATTATTAAAATCTGGAGCCACAGTGTCTTATCTCATTGTATATGTGTATATAGCTGAGCTGTAAGGTCCCATTACTTGTTAGCCTTGTAACTCCAGTGCAAATCTGAAATGGCTATATTTAGGATGAGGGAAGGTCATTTTTTGTAGAATTATTGCTTTAATATGGTGCTAAATCCTGACTCCTGGAACTCTCTTGTGTGCTCTGGTGTGGTGTGTGTGTCACCAGGCTGTCCTCAGGGCTTCTTTGGGAGGTTTTGTCGGAGGAAATGTAACTGCCCCAATAAAGGACGCTGCCACCGCCTGTATGGGGGGTGTCTCTGTGCCCCTGGGCTCTATGGCAAATTCTGCCACCTGCGTAAGTACCCCCAACTCCACCTACATTATTTTTGACATGACCAGGCAGAAGTGGCTCTGCATCATTTTGACAATGCCAAACCTTATTCCCCTCATATCATGGTTATAAATAAGAATGTCCACTCCATGTTAAACTCCTATTAATACTGCACTCACTGGCCACTTTATACACTCCACCTTTTAGGTCCACTATATAGGTGAGCTCTTATCTCCATGCCTTCCTTACTTTTGCCTTAACTTCGGACTTTTCTTTGACAGGTGTTGTTTAGGTGTACTTAGCCTGCAGTAATAGCAGTTGAATAGCAGACTTTGATTTAAGTATAGCTCTACAGGTTTAAGGAACAGATGTGGACTACTTGAGCACATTTACATTTATAGCATTTAGCAGACACTTTTATCCAAAGCGACTTTCATTCCCTAACTCCAGGGAACAGTCTCCCTGGAGCAACTTGGGTTTAAGGGTCTTGCTCAGGAACCCAGTGGTGGTATGCTGAAGGTAGGATTTGAACCCATGACCTCTTGGTCCACAGGCAAGTATCCTACCCACTGTGTGAACAATGTGAACACTGTATCCCTTCTACTCTAATGCGTCATTTGTCACTGAGTCATATTTCATTTCGTGAATCATATTTCTTTTGGGTGGTGGACGGTTCCTGCGCTGACCTTGTTCTAGCATGTTAGTCGTGGTATGAGGTACAGCTGCGGGTTTTTACACATCAGTATCACTGATAGGTTTAAAGTGTTCCAGCACTCCAAAACATCAAGGTAAGAGTGACTCTGTGGTCAGAACTGAAACCTGAACTAGTGGATGACTATTATAAATTGTGCAGATATGCCCAATTAGATTATTTAAAGTAAAGCAGTTCCAGAAAGGTACTGCTAAAAGGTAGGTGGGTCCAATAAAGTGGCCAATAAATATATACTCTCAGTGTAAAATCCCTGGTCTGTGCAAGGTTCAAGAAATTTTTATCTCTGTTTTCTGGCTTTGTTAGCATGTCCAAGGTGGACACATGGAGCCGGGTGCTCGGAGGAGTGTGACTGCGTACAGGACAGCACACGCAGCTGTGACCCGCAGAATGGAACCTGCCTCTGCAAACCCGGATACCATGATGAGCGCTGCCACACGGGTAGGCCTGGTCATTACAGTTCAACTAAACCTACAGCTATGAATGAACTGAACCATCAGCTGAAAATGAAAACAAAACAGAAATCAGGATTTAGAACAGCATGTCTATATGGTGTTGGCCTTGTAATCAGAAGGTTGTGGGTTCAAATCCCACCTGCTAGTGTACTCTGAAACAAGGTACCGTCTCCACACACTGGTCCCTGGGCGCCCCTCATTGGTGGCAGCCCCCTGCTTTACTTGGTGAATGGGTTAAATGCAGAGAACGAAGTTCACACTGTGGTGTGTTTATGCGTGACTACAAGGGGCCACTTTATGGTTTTTTCCCATCTATCGCTTTCAAGGGGTCACTTTTTTGTGGTACATAAACACTGTTAAAGTTTCAAAATGTACCATTCACTCCCCAGTCCACATGCACATAGTGAAACAAAGCAGCAGTTTAGCCACATATATTTACAATAAAATTATAAAGTATATTTTAGCTCTTTTTGAAAGAGACACAATACAGAGCAGCAAATCAGAACAGCTATCATTTACTTATATTAGTCTTTAAGGCACAGTAACAAAAAAGACGGATAACAAGAAAGGGATGAAGAGAGACTGGAAATGGTCAGATTAAAGCAGTGTTTAGAAATGATTTCTTGGTACATGCAATAAATCTTAAGAAATGAAATATAAGAAGTGTTTGGGAAATGGACCCTTTAAAAGGATAATGAGTTCTCAGTAGATACTATGCTGGTAGAGAGCACTGCATGCTTAATCATTTCTTAGGAATATTAAAACATGGCTGTTACCTGTATGCAGAATGTGAGGACGGATTCTTTGGTAGTGGTTGCAAAGAACGGTGTAACTGTTCTGGTGGAGGGTCATGTAACCGTACGACTGGAGAATGCCAGCATAGGTGCCCTGAAGGACGATATGGAGAGAAATGCCAACTGGGTAAGACTGAAATGTCTTTCTTTTTCATACACACACACAGCTCAGCTTTTCAGCCAGTATGTAAATAACCTTCTGAAGTCAGCTGTGGCTCTGGGACGTGAAAAAGCATGTCTCACATATTGTTTAATAACTCCATTTTGAGTAGGTTACTCGAGGGGCTTTCAGTTGTAAAAAACGGTATCTGGTTAAAAATGGTAGATAAATTCACAGTGCCTGCTTAACCAGTTATCTATAATGTCATTTGACATCCATTGTGTGAGAATACTAGCAATATGGTCATGGTTGTTTGGTTGTAGTACGGCCTGTTTGCACTTGAGTCCCGTTTAGATTGAATATAGCTAATATATACTGTCCCAGTGTGTTAGTGAATGGTGTGTGTGTGTGTGTGTGCCCCTGCCTCCAGCCCAGGGTGCGTCCCTGCCTCGCGCCCGTTGGCCCCAGCATAGTCTCCGGGTATCCGTGACCCTAGTAAGGACAATGACCTTCATTCAAATAAATTAGGACAGTAGTTGGTTAGGGTGAATGAAATAATTGCTACATTCAATGTTTTGGCATGTTTATAGATATTTTTTACAGGTAAGACAGTGTGTAAATCTCTCATTGCTGTTTAAACTGTTTTCATATCATGTGTGTGTCTGTCATAACCATTACAGATGTCCTGTGATAAAATTACATTTCCCCAACTTTCCATGTGAAAGTAATCCCGTCTGCATTGTAGGTTAGACTTCTGAATCTGTCTCCTTAGACACACTCAGTTGCTATTACTTTACAGAGTTCTGCTGCCCTCTAGTGGTGGGTAATGTGGATAAATCGCATTTCTTTCTCCAGCTCAACAAATAAATCATCAGACTGATGTTCCTCAGCCTAGATATCTTCATTATCGTCCTGTCTGAGAGATAATCTAATACAGAGCCAGACACACCATGAAATCTCTCGGATGGCATATGACTGACAGTACAGATAGTTGACCATGTCAATAATGAACTTACACTTTGTGTGTGTGTGTGTGTGTGTGTGTGTGTGTGTGTGTGTGTGTGCATGGAAGAGAGCAAGACTTCTGTATGTTAAGCTATTTAATGAAGACAAGTGTGGCAGTAATGTATCAGTCACACCATAATGGACAGTTCTTTTCATGCAGTCAGATTTATCACACACTAGTGTGTGTGTGTGTGGGGTGGGGGTGTTATTAAAGGGTTGCTGATTCAGAGCAAAAAATGTATAACTGATAATTTTGGTTGCTAATAAAGTAGGTGTCCCAACTTTTCCTGATATCTCACAGCCCCTCTGTCTGCATTAAAGTAGTGTTGGAACACACTGAGGTGCCAAACCCTCACGAGTATTATTTGAAAGTAGTGTGTTGCTACAAAAATGGCAAGAAAAAGGCAATTAACAATGGAAGAGAGAGACAGACCAGTGTCAGTGTATCCAGTCTCCTTCACCATCAGAAGCCTCTCAGAAACTGGGGGAACCTCTGACAGGAAGAGGTCTGGGAGACCCAAAGCCATAACAGTGTCAGAAGAAAAGTTTCAGAGAGTCAACAGCTGGCGGGATAGGCTCACAGGACCACAGCTTAGTAGTGGTCCTGTTAAGAAAGTCTCAGTTTCAACTGTAAAGAGGAGCAGGGACATGCACAGGACAGGGCTAAGGTTGCCCGGGCAACTGTCTGCCTGCCCTTTTTGACTCAAGCTGCCCCTCCTAGAAAGAAGAAAGAAAGAAAAAAAAATATATATATATTAATCGCAAGCGTTCGCCTTGTGAAAAGGAGAGAAGATGCGGAAGTCATCTTCATCAGATAAAGCAGCCCAGGGAGGCAGCAAAGGGGAGCATATCCTTGCAGAGCCGGTGAGACAGAGAGACATTGAATGGCAATCCCTGCATTATTTAATGTGATATAGGTGCATATTTTCAGACCTATTTCAGACTAATTGTATTTAGTAATTTTGCACTTTCAAACTCAAAAGATATCAAAGATCTTGCCTGCGCAGAACAAAAAAACCCCAACAATATATTACTGTGTATAGTGGGCCTATTATTATTATTATTATTATTATTATTATTATTATTATTATTATTGTTATTATTATTATTATTATTATTATTATTATTGATGTTGTTTGTTAACATTGAACAGATGATGAGACATAATTTGATTTTTTGCTGAGACTGAGTAATCCAACTGATCCAGCCCAAAGCAATAATCTTAAATACAATCAGACATTTATCTAATTTTCACATTCAGTTGGGTCTTGCCGTCCTATCGTTAAGTTCCCAAAAAATGCAGAAGGGCACTCTTTTCAAGCCCACTGGTATGGTGATGACCCATGGCTGGAATATCCACCACAGAATGATGCCATGTACTGCTTTAGCTGCAGGGTTTTCATGAATGAGGAAAGGTTTCAGATGGAATCTGTGGGTATTAATATGTGGAGACAGGCCAAAGTCAAAATAAAGCAGCACCGCAGCAGTGAATCACATATGCTAAGCATGATCAGGTGGATACACTGCAAAACAAAAAATACACTGCAGATGGCTTTTGCTGTAGCTGATTCTCAGATGCAAGCGGCCACAGAAAGAGAGAGGCAGGCAAACAGACAGATAATCTTCTGTTTAATGGACATCACATTATTTCTGGCAAGACAATGTTTGGCCTTTAAGAGTAATGATGAAAGCTGGTCAAATTCAACCAGAGGACATTTTCAAACAGAGGGCAGTCTGGTTGATTTGCTTGGCCAATAGGACAGCGTACTCAGACTTCATCTTGATGTAGTCAAGGAAAAACAAGCATCAAACCAAAAGGCCCAGTCCCAAGTTCCAATAGAACACAAAATTACCTCATAAAAGCACTTGGTGTTTATTGAAACGAATCACACAGAAGGAAGTGACAGAGGCATCACTAGTCTCTGTTCTGCTGGATGAGACGTCTGATGTGTCACATATTGAGCCGGTGTCTTTTGTTGTGAGAGATGTGCACAACATGACTATAAAGGAACGCTTCGTCCAACTATGTGACGTGGTGTCAACAACGGGAGAGGCACTTGACGAAGTTACTTGACGAAAATAACCTGAACATACAAGATACTGTGGACAGGGATATGATGGAGCCGCCAATATGAGTGGACATTACAATGGGCTGCAGTCCCAGATTTAGAGACAAAACAAGAGGGCTTTGGATGTGCATTGCAAGGCACATTGTTTAAATCTTGTTTTAGTGGAGAGTCCAACAAACACGCAGTATTTGTGGAGACACAACGGGCCATGAATCCAGACCAATGCGTCCTTGAGCTACAGAGGCTCTCAGACAACCTGGTGGAGCTGCAGGGAAAATGCCTTGAAGGCAATTAGGAAGGTCCTCCCTGCTGTCCTACAGTACCTGAGGAATCTGAGGGAGTGTAACCCACCCGATCTGAAGCGAGTAATGGAGCTAAGGAGAGACAACCAATTCTCTCACATCTATAAAAAAGCCAGAACATCAGCAGAGGATAACAAAATTGACACACCAACAGTGTTTCCAGGTAGATGAAGAAAAGTCCCTGCAAAACTGAAATACTCCCCCACATCAGCAACAGAACATGATCAAGTCCAGGTCCTGGAAGAGTATTACAGGGGAAGGTTATACTATACCTCTCTGGACAGACTGAGTTGCAGGTTTGACAGGTTGAGTTGCAGCAAGAAAGCCATTGCTAAGACATCAGAATAAGAAAAGGCTTGCCTGGGCCATGAAACACTGCCAATGGACTACTGAAGACTGGGAGAAAGTGTTATGGAATGATGAATCAAAATTTGAGACCTTCGGTTCATGACGCAGGATTTTTATTCCAGTGGGCGAAAGGATGGTTCCTCTGTGTGTGACATCAACTGTCAGACATTTACATTTGCGGCATTTAGCAGACACTTTTGTCCAAAGCGACTTCTATTCCCTAACTCCAGGGGACAGTCTCCCTGGAGCAACTTGGGGTTGAGGTTCTTGGTAAGGGACCCAGTGGTGGTTTGCTGAAGGTGAGAGGCAAGTATCCTACACACTGGTCCACCACCACCTGAAGGAAGTCTGATGGTCTGGGGCTATTTTGCTGGCTCCAGGGTCGGTAACTTGTACAGAGTGAGAGAAACCCTGAACCAAAACATTCTGTAGAAAGAGGTTGTGTTTGTGTGTCTCTGTTAGTGGGTTTTATGGCGGTTTTAAAACGTAATATTTTTATTACACCATAGAGAATGATATGATTGAATAGCATTATCACTAGTCACTAGTTATGTGATTCAGATGATGCGTGCTGTCAAATTTGAATTTGACTTGTTTTAGTTGGTTTTAAACCTAAACACCTGAGTCGCTTTCTGTTTATGAATTAAATGAAAATACTTTTGAATTTCACAATATTTGCATAAACATTTCAACTTAATTTTCTCCCAGTCACAGGTACACTATACAGTTTCCCAGATAACAGATTATGGAGAGAATGTACTATGGTGTTTTAATGTTGATTTTCTATGTACAAGAGTAGTTTTGAGAGCTGGTCTCTTCTTTTCTGAAGCTTGAGGTGTAGTAAAGCTCCTGTTCCACAACCTGGAAAATAAATGTTTTTTATACATTTTGTTTTTATAAATTTTCAGAACATATGATATTTTACATTGCTTTTCCTTTTTCTTTTAGTCTTAATTACCTCTCTTACCTTGCTAATCTGATCCTAGGTGGTTACTTGGCTTTAAACCACCTGTGTTTCAAGATTCTGCGAAAATTAGGCCTCCTGTCTGGCTGGCGTTGGAGGCATACGCGAATTAGATTGCAGCATTCTGTGCAAAGTAATGGGATTGGATAGGAGATACTTTAGCAGTGAATTTCCTACCATTGGATACTACCATTACCATTGAATACTACCATTTAAAATACACTATTATGAACTATTATGCCTCTTTAACTATTTAAGAACATATTCCGTTTTGAACTTTTGTTTCTCTGCTTTCATTACACGGTGAGAGCTTGTCAGGTGTTCTCTAAGCTTGTCAGGTGTTCTCTAATTAGTGTTCTCTAATTTATCTTACCATTGGATAGGCCATCTCTGTAGTATAACAGTCCGCCCATGGTTTGCAGAGGACCGTTAAAGGGAAGATACCCGCACACCATTCTAAAGAGTAGAACTCCCAGGGACCAAACTGTTAAAGGTTTGGCCTGATACCTCCCCTTCAAAAAAAATTCAGGCGGGCAGTATAGAAACGTGCCTGAGAACAGCAAAGAGAAACAGAACCGAGGAGCTCAGAGCACAGAAATGAATTTCAGTTAAGTCAGTATTCACTTGTCACTTGTAGGGCAAATCCATAAACTCAGTCATACCTTTAAAGTCATCATAGTCAGATGTTTTAATCCTTTCGCCGCAGCCAAAGTCTATCAGCTTGACTTCTGAGGTGTCCGTGTTAATCAGTAGATTCTGTAGTTTGATGTCCCGATGCAGGACATCTCGCTTGTGGCACTGTTTTGCTGCCTCCACTACCTGCAGCATTATGGCCCGGGCTGTTTCTTCACTGACGCGACCTCCGTGGAGATCAAGGAAGCTCTTCAAGTCGATGGAATGGTCAGGCCGCTCCAGGACCAGGATGAACTGGTCAGGTTCATCAAACCAGTCAATAAGTTTGATGATGTTGTTGCAGAGGGGAGGCAGGCTCATCATCTGCATCAGTGCCACCTCCGCAGGAACAGCCTTGGACTCGACAGGCTGCAGGAACGTAAGCAGTTAGATGAGGGATTATCAGCAAAGAGCAGAAACGAATGGGCTGGTTTAAGACCATCATGTGTTGCTACTAGTATGATTTTTGGCCAGGGTTTTAAAAACTGGTTTGCGCTCACGCTTTCGAGATACTCCATTTCCTCCTCTTTCTTGACAAATTTGATGGCCACCTAGACACAGAGACAAACCTTTATTAACACCTAGGAAAGAAGAAATGAAATGAATATAATTAAAATGTCATTTGTAATCAGAACCTGTAGGCCATCAGAAACACGTGTTCCCTCAAAGACAGATCCATAACCTCCTTCGCCTAATTTTTCTCCAGTTGCATACTGAGAGGCGAGGGAACCTTTGGAAAAACTGGGTTGGACATGGCAATCAGCTCTCGTCACATCATTTACCATGACTTTACCCATCAGCATTACTGGCGTGGTGTCTTCCCTCTGTCCCGAAGCACTGGGAGGATTCACTGCCTCCTTTCCCTTCTTGCTTGGAGGAGCTGCAGGTTGGGAAACATTGCTGTTTCCTTGTGCAGCACTTGAGCTGCATCCCACCTCAGTCCTCCTCTTTCTTTTTCCTGAGTAAAAGATGATAATTTTAATATTTTGTAGAACTTTTGAAGAACTTTAAGGAACCAAAGGGAAATTTGCTTAATGAATAGAATTACCTTTGAGATTGGAGTGCTGCTCCATCATAATAAGCTGCCTGACCTAAACAGAATCTATGGGTTGATCCCGATGAGGATTACAAACTCGCTGCTTCTTTTTAATCAGTCTAATCAGAATTGGCCCAACTTCGTCCAAGAAGACACTTACATCACACTCACCCATTATGACATCACAATTAGAATTCTTGGGTCTTGGGTTGCCATGACGATATTTAGAATGGTCATGTGTGATTTTACATGTAATAATATTTATGCTATTTTTAAATATTATACATAATAATATTAGACATGGCCTTTGGTGTACTCAAGTGCTTTTTGCTATTACTAGTTGTCGCTGCCAACCAACGCACAATAATGTCATTAAAACTGGTGGGCAACAGTAAATACATTTCAAAGATTACAATGAAATGCAAAACCTTGACATGTATATTTTAAACCATATTGGTATGATGAATCAAGCTTAATATATTTCTATATTTAAATAATTACAATGAATATATACTATATTATATATCATTATATTATATGTATAATTAATATATAAGTAAGAAACATGAATTAACAAAGATGATTTCGAAACATGCATTTCAGGTTAACTTTAAAAGTGTGAAACACTGAAAAAAAGTCTTTGCAAAGGAAAAAAAAAATTAATAAAAAATGTTCTTGGGCCAAACAAGAACAAATGGAAAATGTTGAATTCTTAGTAAAACACACTGGGCTAGCAGATTGGTGTATAAAACATCATAGAACAACGTCAAGCAGAACAAAACTGGAAAGAAAAAAATGCCATCATTAATCATTAAAATTCAAAGGTCGAAAAAAATGTGTGAGTAGAATGGATATGTGCTCTAGCTTGAATATGTACATTTTACTGTGGACTGTAGCCAAGCTTGAGAAACATTTGGTATGACTATGATGTTAAATTGTTGATGGTCATCATCTGTGGTTGTGTATTTGGTGGATATGGATTGTTTTTCCATTGAAAAGAGGTCTAATAGTATATTTTCCCAAATTGTGATGCAGATTTCCTAGATTTCCAATTGATGAGAACAGTTTTTTAGTAATGATGAGGACTATGGAAAGAATGTAAACTGTTGAGATTCGATACATCTCCTAAAATGCATAAGGGGAGAGACAGTGGCATGTGATAGTGAAACCATGAAACAAATGGACTGTTTTCTGGTTGTAATATGCATTATTTCTGATTAGCTGGTGGTAACTGTAACGTCGATGATTAGATGTTGATTCGTGTTTGAATGATTTAAGTTGATGATACTCTAAAACTTTTTTCAAGGCCATACTTTTGGACCAGATATGAGAATAAAACAATGGTGTTGTTATGAAAAATATGTTTTTCATTTTAAACTACTACCTTTAAAAGGTGCTTATTTGCATCTTAACATCTGGTGTCACCTAAAGGAGCTCTTGTTCCTCTCAGTGGTTCTTCCTCATGCTCTTAAGTTATTCTTTTTAGTCTTGGTTTTCAGCCTTGGATTGTGTCTGAACTGTATCTCTGTTTTGTGTCTGTTGCAGAAAGAGCTACATAAATAAATCCGAAGGCTGTCCAGGCAGAATGTTCTTTTGGGAATCAGACTTTTTGGAATAACATCTTAGTTTAACCCTTAATATTTACTGTAACCTTATATAATTGTATTAACCCTACATATTTACTATATTATATACTGTTTATTTGTTTGTTCCTCCACTTATTTCAAAGAGGTGTCAGTGAGAAATAGCTCCCATCTAATTACTACCTGCTTCAGTTACTGCTGATGCAGTGTCCTGAAGACTTCAAGCCATCCTGGAGGCATTTATGTTTTCCCTGCTCTAACCCACGTGACTAGTCATGATCACTGTGAATCTCTGCATGGAGTCCCAGGACCACTGCTTTGGTCTCCTACATGTAACTGCCAGTAAATGATAAAAGCTGCAAATAATGCTTGATGCAAATAGTGCTTCACACTTGAATCCCCAACTGGAGTTCAACACGGATCCATAACATGTAAAGCACCTTACACCTTACACACAAAAGGTTTTTCTGCACCAGCAAAAAGTCAATTAACTCCATTCATGCTGAATATTACCCTGACAGAGAGGTAATATTACGTAATACAAGTTATATTATTAGGAATAGTATAAGTATTTAATATGATTTACACGGTATAGACATACCTATTGGGACATATCTCCTAATTATTAAATTCAGGTGACCCCTTACTTCCAGTGAAGGGCAGTCTTCATTTTTTTTTTTTTTTTGGACAGCGCCATTCTTCCAACTTTGTGTTCTTTTTGGAAGAACCTTTTCTATTCCAGAATGACTGTGGCCCAGTGCTCAAAGCAAGGTCCATAAAGACATGGTTCAGTGTGGAGGAACTTGACTGGCCCACACAACCCAGTCCAACACCCAACACCTTTGGGATGAACTGGAACGGAGGTTTTGAGTCAGGCCTTCTCGTCCAACATCAGTGCCTGACCTCATAAATGTTCTACAGAATGAATGGGCACAAATTCCCACAGAAACACTCCACATTCTTTTACAGTTAAATATTACATCCTTATCAGACGTATTACAAGACCTAATAATGTACGTACATTAGCTTTGTGACTAATGCACGTACACACACATAAATGCACTTGGAAGCAAATATGCTGACTGGTATTGGACCTCGTATTGTAGAGTGTAGACCAGGGGTACTCAAATATAAAGCTGAGAGGCCTCAAACCTCTTGAACTACATACAAAAAGCCATGTGGTGGGGAGAAGTGACCGTTTTTTCTGCCACCAGTTGGGCACAAAAAGTGTAAGGGCCAGGCGGAGGCACCGTTGTAAGTGTTCATCGGTGAGTGTGCTGCGGTATGAAAATGCAGATTCACAACAGTACGTTGAGGGAAACATGTTGAGAATTTGAAGAGCCATCTTCTGCAGAAGAGCACCTGCTGCAGTAACAGTTTTTGTCCAGAAGGTGGCAGGGTCACAATGAGCCTCCTGCAGTGCCGTTAGAATTTGGGTGTAAGTGAGTCGTGTTGCCATAGTGATGCAACTTAGCTCTGCTTTGATTGTGCCTGAACAAGAAGAGCGGAAGGCCATGAAAAAAAAAACATACAGAAACACTGAATCATTGATTGTATGCACGCCATTTAAAACATCGCTCGGATGATTCAGTATTATACAGATTTTCGTGTCGGTCCGGATTGAACTTCCTTTGGGTCCGCCTATTTACTACCCCCGCTGTAGACTGTAGAAGTCGTCCTAGTCCCTTACATATCCGAAAAAAGACGTATTAGCTGTTTGTCTCCGCCTGCCGGCCACTAATATGCATTACAAGCAAAACGTATTGACCAGTGCTTTTCAAACTGAGGGCTGAAATACTTTTTAAGTTTGGAGTTGTGGCACTAAAGAGCTGATGAGGATGGAAGAGCGGCAAGACATGCAAGGCTAGAACACAAAGGGCTTTGAACATAGTGATCATTGTTTTGTACCTAATACATGAAGCTACAGGGAAAAAATACCAAGCCTAGCCACCCAGTTTACACTCTGATATTGCTGATATAGAGGCTAAGGTCACCTGCTAGCAATATTAAGCATATTTTAAATTCTAATCCAGAGGCGCCCCACTCACTCACTCATTTTCTGTAACTTCTTAAGCAGCACTAGGGTCGCAGATACCTGGAGTCAGTGAGTGTGTGGCAGGGACTCTGGAAGGGGCACCAGCCCACCGCAGGGCACACGCACACATTATTCACTTACACCTAGGGTCAATTTATTGTCCCCAGTTCACTTAACGCCTCTGAGATCTCCAGTGTCTCCCACAGTCCAAAGACATGGGTGACATGAGGATTCTAAATTGACTGTAGGTGTGTGTGTGAGTGAATGGTGTGTATGTGCACCCCGCCCAGGGTGGGTCCCTGCCTCATGCCCGTTGACCCCCGGGATTAGGCTTCTGGTACCCATGACCCCAGTAAGGATTAAGCAGTTACGGAAACTGAATAAATGAATGAAAGAGTGAGATTACCTAACACACACGTCTTTAGACTGTGGGAGAAACTGGAGACCCTAGAGGAAACCCAAGGCACCATGAAGAGAACATGCAAACTCCACACACACACACACAGAAGACCTGGACTTGGATTCCAGAGGCTCCTTAAGGGAAAAAGTATACACAGGGCTTCATTTTTGGAAAACGCCATTCACTTTTTCTTACAGAGAACAAACTTACAGTCCCTTTAATGAGTATGCTGCCTAGTACACAGGACTTCAGGAGGTCTGGTTTCAAGAATATTAAGTCAACACAAAATCTTAAATGACATCCAGTTGAACCAAAGTAGTACATTTTATGCTGCATGTTACTGTTTCTACCACAGAGTGTCCTGCAGGGTTGTTTGGGCCTGACTGTATGTTACAATGCACCTGCCATCCCAACACCACCTGTAACACTGTGACTGGAGAGTGCATGTGTCCACCAGGATACACTGGGAGCAACTGCTCAACAGGTCAGTGTAATTGTGTGTGTTTGTGTATAACTTTGCATTGATATTTGGACCCTCCTGATAAAATATAGCCCTCAATGGTGTATGTACATGATCTGCCATTTACAATTCAGGTTTCATGTGATTATTACGAAAACCGATCTTCAAGCAGTAGTTTGAGAATTACTCTTTATTTACTGACTGTAACATATTGAAGGGGGCAAAGTATGGATTTTGAAAGATGATAATTCTGGACAAAATCAATTAATATCTATATTTTCATTATTTTAAATCACAGGTATTTCCAGTAAAATTCAGTTTTATCTACTGCAGTTCTATAGTGCGATTTTTACAGTACACAAACATTAAAGCTGTCTTTCACATCAGAGCGCTTGTTTTTCACATTTTAATGCAAAATCTTGTAGAAAGCCTTCCAAGAAAAGTGGAAGCTGTTATAGCTGCAACAGAGATACCAACTCCATATTAAAGTCTATGTATTTACAGACAGTGTTATAAAAGTCCCTGTTGGTGTAATGGTCCATAGATGTGTTATATCTTTAAAAAAAAGAAGGTAAAATTAGATTTCCCGTTTTGTTGTCTACCAGAGTGTCCTGAAGGCTGGCATGGTCTGAAATGTGAGCAAGCATGCAGTTGTGTCAACGGAGCTAGATGTAATCATGTGACTGGGACCTGCAACTGCACAACTGGCTGGACAGGAACACACTGTGAAAAGAGTAAGCTGACAAACACACACACACACACACACACACACACATCCACTCAAATACGGAATATTTCTTAATATCACTGTACCACCCTAAATGTTTTGTATTCTAGTTACCTAGTGTATCTCACTCAAAATCTAATCTATAACATGTATCAGTATAATATGAAAATATTCTCCATTTTTTTTAGAATTAATGCAGAATTATTCTTTATTTACTGAATGTAACTTTTGGTGGGGCTGATTTTGAAAAGATGATCATTCTTGATAAATTATCAGTTAACACACACACACACACACACACAGCATTGCTGCTGAGCTTCAGCAGTGAGCCAGCGATTTTCAGGAGTTTTAGCATCTCTGAAAAATGATCATTTTATCACCGGTGGATTGTCAAATCGGGTTTGGGAAGAAGGACGCAGAGGCAGGATTTGAGGACTTTATAGATACGTTTTAATCAACAGAAATTTATATAAATGCCTTTCTGGCGAGGAACATAAACTTTAAACTAAACTTAGATTCCTGTTCGGGAGGCCAGGGGAATCCCTCGGACACGTTCAAAACGAAGTCTCTACACGAACTTTTCGACGATCAGAGAGGAGCTCGCTTTTCAGTTCTCGAGGTCCCGAAGGCTCCTGTGTTCTCAGGCTTGTAGACACAGGAGGGGGAAACACACATAGAGAAGCGCACAGTTATCAAACACCGTAGCGACACCAGTCACAGACACAGTCCTCTGGAGTGCTCTCCTCTGCCACAGAAGATACTGCAGAGGAACGTAGGCACCTTAATCCAGCTCCCTAAAATTTTATTTCCTTTCCAAAAATCAGTTCGGCTTGGAAAGTCTTTTAGTTTTAGATTGTACTGAAAAATAAGGATTTAACAAATGGATTTAAAAAGTGTGTAGTATACTTACTTTCAACAAGTGTGCAGTTTGGCCAATCAGTATTAGATACATTACTTATTGGGGCAATTCATCATCTTTTCATCACCACCATGATATTACATTGTTAGCTCATTGTTATGGGATGTAATGACAGGACAGTTCAAACTGACAGGATTGCAGCATTAGGGGCTGTATGCTACAGTAACAATGTGCTCCCATGAGCTAGGCTTACAGCGTGTTCTCTGACACAGAGCCAAAAGTATTGAGACAAAAGTATTGGGACATCTGAGCATTACAGCAGGGACTTTGATGACACATTGCATTCAAATACATAGACTTTACTATAGAGTTGGCCCCCCATTTGCAGCTGTAACAGCTTCCACTCCTCTTGGAAGTTTTTCCCCAAGATTTTGGAGTTTCTGTGGAAATTTGTGACCATTAATCCTGTAGAGCATTTGTGAGGTCAGACACTGATGTTGTCACAGTTCATCCCAAAGATGTTGGATGGAGTTGAGGTCAGGGCTCTGTGCAGGCCAGGCAAGTTCCTTCACACCGAACCCATCCAACCATGTTTTGTGCACTGGGGCACAGTCGTGCTGGAATAGAACATTTCTTTTCCAAACTGTATCCAAAACGTTGGAAGCATGACATTGTCCAAAATGTCTTGGTCTGCTGAAGCATTAAGATTGACCTTCACTGGACGTAAAGGGCCTAGCCCAAACCCTTGAATGAAGAGGTGTGTCTAAATACTTTTGTCCATATAGTGTATGTGAATAGCTGAATGTGAATATGTACAATAGTAATGACTGCTGTCACAACAAAACTCCCCCTAGTCATCGCTGATTGACGTATCATATTGGGGGTTTGGCAGAAAAGCGAGAGCTGCTTTTCCAAAAATGTGCTTTTTAAGTGCTTTCTGAAAAAAGTTTCTTTTCCGATAACTTGTTTCAGCACACTTTCATGGAAAACCACTTAAACCAGGGAAAATAAACACATGTGTTGTATATATTGTTAGACTAACTTTGCTCTTGGTAGAAGGCCACAGCTTTGTACTTTTTTTTAAAGAAAATTCTACCTTGCACTGTTGCATAATGTTCTGCAGGCCACAGCATAACAGATTCAGGACATAGACTATGCATTAAAACAAATAAACAAGACAAATATGTTTTTTTTGTATCACAAAACTGTATCTTGCAGTTTGGATTGCAGTAAATTAAAAGTATCAGGGCTTCTTGATACTGCAGTCAATTAGCACAAACCTATAGGGATTGATTCTGTTAATGCAGGAACAAAGCTATACCTGCTGCACAGATATCTGCAGTTCTAATGCATGATGCAACATTTCTTATATTGTCATCACGATATCCAGCAGCCTTATAAATGATTGCATTTTATGACCATACCATGAAGGCCTAGTCTGCACACACACATACACATACACACACACACACACACGAACGCTGACAAGCACTGCTGGATCCATGACAGCATCCTTTTCTTAATGAGACAGCCACATTCAGCAGGCTGCTTTACAACAAAACCACAACAGAGACACACCACCACCCACACACACACACACACACACACACACACACACACAATTCTTTCAACATAACATACTCCATGGAAACACGTTTAGTCAACATTTAGACTACAGAAAACAAGGCAGGCATCTGCTATTCTTTACCAGTGGAGCTAAGAGATGATCATGATACTAGAGGAACCAGATAGAGAAAGTGAGAGTCAGAGTGTATGTGTGTGTATGTGTGTGTGTGTGTGTGTGTGTGTGTGTGTGTGTGTGTGTGTGTGTGTGTTTGTGTGTGTGTGTGTGTGTGTGTGTGTGTATGTGTGTGTGTGTGTGTGTGTGTGTGTGTGTGTGTGTGTGTGTGTGTGTGTGTGTGTGTGTTTGTGTGTGTGTTTGAAGTAGGTGTAATGACAAGCCAAGATCATGCT
Source organism: Brachyalestes nurse (assembly GCA_037974405.1). Taxonomy (NCBI): domain Eukaryota; kingdom Metazoa; phylum Chordata; class Actinopteri; order Characiformes; family Alestidae; genus Brachyalestes; species Brachyalestes nurse. Next base: position 20,300 of record JBBPCY010079442.1, read on the forward strand.
TCAACATCAGCTTACACATTCCGCAGAATAGACACTGAGGTGGGCTGCGGTGCTGTCATTTACAAATCAGGTCAATGGCGGAGGTCCTGAATAGATGGAAAAACACAATTCAGTTTGGCTCGGAACAGAAGTTATGATCTAAATCTGCTTCTTCTCCCAGCACAATTATCTGAAAACTGAAACCTCATCAGTTTCCTAGTCTTGCGAAGCTCAACTGGGGACAAGCATGACAAATTTTGAATTAAATGTGAGTGGGAACAAAGACTTAGTTGGGAATAATAAGAGATGCTCACTCCCATAAAAACATTTAAAAATCGAGACGTGAGTGTTTCAGCTTACGGCGTTAGCATCGCGGAGCAGAAGAATATGCAGTAACGCATGAGTGAGGGAGCTGGCGTCCCCCAGTACGCTATTTTGGACTGCCAAAAGTCCAAGTACAGTATATTTGTGTCCTTTTCCTTTTTTTCTGTAGCTTAGTTGTGGTTTTGTGTTCAAGATTGTGATTTTACAACTTTGTTATGATCGGTAAATGACTAGGTTGTGTGTCGACGTACACCAAAATTTGGGTTACATCTCTGTCGTAGGAATTGATCAGTGTCTTAACTCAAGGACTCTGTATCCGTAATCTGTATAATTAGAAATGAATAAAACCCACTAAATAGGAATACATTGAATTGATAAATAGAACTGTGCTGAGTTATTTGCAGCCATCAGTCAAATGAATTAAATCATTGAATTGTGTTAGAGCAGAGAAAGTAATAGCATACGTGGTGCGTGTTAATCCACAACGGGGATGAGAGAAAATTAGGAGATATTGATGATGCAAGGATTTTAGTAGGAAAGCAGGATGAGTGTGACTCAAACCTGCAGACTCAGACATGGTGTAATTACTTTTAAATGAATGTCTGTCTGAGGCCTACTTGCTCACACATGCACCCGCACACACTTTGATGTGGGAGGATGTTGGGCACATGTGGAAATGAAGGCCAAATTTATTCTGTCAAGGGTAGTTAGAAGAGACATTTTCAGCAGTTAATGAGATAGAGTAATAGAAATATCGTAAGTATTGTATTTTATCATTATATTATATATTGTATATTATAAATTAGGTAAATTTTTGTTTAATTTTTTGTCCTAAACCTCAAGTAGAGTTGGCTAGATGGCAAAAATAACACTTTAGGACCTTTTCAAAATACACAGTATCCATTATGGTTTTTTTGAAGTGAAAACATATATAAAACTTGAGTAATTACATATTTTATGAGTACAATTATTTGTATTCACCATGTCACAAACTGCACTACACTATATCCAATCCGGTCTAATTATGTTCTCTTTGTAATGAGAAACAGTTATTTAAGCACTGACCATTTCTCATAATTGCTCATAAAAGCATATGACACAATATGATGTCATTTTTCATAAGATCAGTAAATACTATCGGATTGTCCACCACTATTTTCTGTCTCTGTGCCACTGAAATGAGGAGCCGGATGTGGTTTGAGCACGTTTAGACAATGCTTTGAGGAGACAAATATGATTTGTGTGATTTCAGTCTAAGTTGTCTTAAATAACTACACATGAAAAACGTTACCCTTGCTTTCCTATTATAGTTTATATTGTACTATTATAATTAATAATTGTGAGTGAGAACCAGACAGTGATGGAGTTTGAGAGACTATAGTTGTCAAAATATGACGTACACACTGACGCATGTTTGAAAACATCTGTAAACACCTTCTAATGAGTAAGAAAAGCTGATTTTAGGTGCACCCATTACTGATGCATGTGTTCAGTTGCACACACACGACTTGTATAATCTCCATACAAAAGCATTGCTATTAAGGTGGTATGCTCAAGAGTACCTTTATACAAGCCTATGGTCACCATGCCTAATGCATGTGTTCCAAATAGAGGGTCTTAAAAAGGATGAGCTGGAGTGGTATTTGTAACTCAGAATTAATCATCTAACATCAGTGCCTGACTAGGCCTGTCACACGGGCAGCTGGTGTCCTGGTGGTTAGGAAGTTGCCTGTGCGATCAGAAGGTTGTGGGTTCAAATCCCAGGACTGCCACTGGCACCACTGCGGTACCCTTGAGTAAGTTACCGTCCCCACACACTGCTCCCTGGGTGCTGCATCGCTGGCTGCCTGCTGCTTCACTTGGTGAATGGGTTAAATGTAGAGAACAATTTTGTGTTGTTCACACTGTGTGTACACATCCTCTATTGAAAACATGGGATTTCAGAACAAATTCAAAAAGAAAACAATATTGGCAAAAATATGACACATATAAAAGTGCCACAGGCCACATGTGATGAAACCTTTTTTTGTGAACTGCTAGGAAACACTGTAGAGCATCTTTATGTGTGTATTTTTAATAGTTGCATACAATTAACCAAAAGTCAAGTGTTCATCTTGATTATTTATATAGCACTTAATTGTCTACAAAAATGTCATGACCAGCACAATACTTCACTAACAGCATTGTTCTAACATCTCGTGGGCGATCTTACAGGCTTGTACTGCAGCAAAGGGGAGTGTGGGGGTTTAAACTCCCAGTCTACAAACTACTGGACATGAAGTGTCTGTACAGTGAGTCAGAGAGAACTGAAAGAGTGTATGATGTGTGGTTTTCCTTCTGGATCGTCCTAATAAAATGCTGTGAATAATGAAATCCTGTGTTTTCCGGCCCCACTCGTTCTGGAGCCGTCGCCTTGGTGACTGCACACTGTGCTGGCAATCAAGGATGTACTCAGGGCTTTTATATGAGAGGCATTGTGTGCAGATGTGTCTCTCCCTCTTTCTCTCTCACACACACAAACTTTGAGCCGGAGTGCATGTGGATGCTATGTCAATTCCTACTCCCGCCACAACGGCTGCTGTGGCCCTGTTAAAACGGCCTTGTGGCCCGTCCTAGCCTCAAAATAGTCCAGCAATCTCCGCTAAAGACTCGACTGTGACCAGCTGTCCTGAACGATCCCTTCCAAAGCAGTTATCAGCACTACACCCTTCTTCTCTGCAGGACTGGAAGAGAGATAATACAAGTTTCAGTAATTCCTGCATAGGTAGAGCAGCTTGGTAGATTTCTCGCATTATGGGTTTCCAAGATGAATACATCGCTAAGGGCTGAATTAAAAATGGAGTCAAAAAAATTACACACACAACATAACCGTGGTTAGATTTGAAGAAATGTAGCGTTTGGAACTGTGAGCAATTACAAAAAAGCCAACTGGAGCAGCTGTTGATTAGGGAGTTGCCCCTGCAATGAGAAGGCCATGGTTTGAATCCCAGGACTGTCAGTGGCACCACTGAGGTACCCTCGAGCTAGGTACCGCCCCCACACACTGGTGTGTCGTTGGCTGCCCGCTGCTTCGCTTGTCGAATGGGTTTAATGCAGAGAAAGTGTTTCACATTGTAAACACTGTGACTATAAGGGCCAATTTACTTTACTAATCCTATGTCACTTCCATCTGTGGCCGGGAGGACATGATTACATGACTAAAACTGGTGAGAATGTCTGAAGCAGTAATGGCTAGGGAATCATAGATCATCCCTGACTGGGTGGATTCAGGTCAGCTTATTATAAGTGGCAGGTTTAAGGTGACAAATGTTAATTATTATACTGACGTTAGCTATTAGAGTTTCCTTATTTTTATTTTGCTCTAAACAATACACATACAAAAATCGTACAAACCAAAATGTGTGCTTTAAATGGTTCATAAATGGAAGCTAAGCTGCAAAAACAACTGTTTGGACCTTCTTGTATATATATGCCTATTCAGCACACAGCATTTTAGCCTCGCGCATTCACATTAAAGTGTTTCAGCCTGAATGGCTTTTTGAATGTGGTGCAATACTGCTGCCAATCAGAACAGAGCTCATTTACTTATACCGGAACAAAGACAAGAACATGTCAAAAACAGCTCGTTCAATTCTGAGATGTAAAGAAAGATCTGAAATGTAAAAAAAAATCAAGATGATGCATATCATGACTGGGCCAGGAAAAAAAAATAAAATACAAGAAAATAAAGCTAGATTTTAGCTAGATTTCCATTTAGACAGCATAAATACTCTTGCGCACTTGCTGAGAAACATTTTTGACCAGCTATTTTAACCAATATCTATGTTTCTCATATCCTCGTAGTGATATCTACCGGCTTATATACATATTGTGGGAGGCATATTGTGGGAGTCTGACATTAACTAGACACTAAATGTTTTAGATCCTATATCTGAATGTATGCATTAAAAATATATTATTTTGTTTAAAAAATGTGACCATTTTGGATTTCTGGACAAATTAATAACTTCATTCTCTGTGTTCTACAGTTTTCTGAGTGAACTCTCTTTATCATTTCAGACACATCTATTACTGACTCTACATTGCAAAGCAACATTATTCTTATCTGATGCTATCTTCTTCTTCCTTCAACGCTTTCTTTCTCATTCTTCTTGAGTTTTGTCCGCTACCTTGTTCTGCAGTTTTCTAGATATTGACACCAACACTGTATATACAACTTGTTGATTCGGTTTTCACAACCGTTTATTTTTCTGTTATTTTTCCATGGGAATGAATGACAAGAAACATCTGTGCACCCCACTTACATCAGCATTATATGAATACACCACCAAGGCCATTTCACTAATATGGGATACCATTATAAGTGCTTAGCAATATCCTAACAATCACCTGTAATTCAATAGCAACGTCTAGCAACCACCAGAGATGTCATAGCAACCAGTGAACAATACTCATTTTATAGCAGCCACCAAGCAATATGGCAAATTACTCCATCATCACTGCGTCTTCTTCAGGATGTGCTCTTTTCTAGTTTATTTATTGAGCCTACTAATAATTAGTAATATTTTAGAAACCATATATTTTAGAAAACTTTTTTCAGCAAACAGAGGGAATGTAAGGGGGGATGTGTTTGTGTGTGGGACAAAATTCCCTGAGGCAGCTCTCATTAAGTTAGGCAGTATGAGGGATAAGTGCATCCATGTTTTTTATTGGGGGAAGATGCCTTTTAAAGAGCACTGAAGGGGGGGGGCACTTGTTTAGTGTGTACTCTCCTCTCATGCAATGTTTCCTAGTAGTTTAATGAATCTGGTGAAGGGCCCATAAAGATTTCTCTTTCTGTCTTCCTCTCACTCTCTCACACACACACACACACACACACACACATCCTTTTGTCCACTATTTTTGCTCTGTCTTTCCCATGACTCTTTCTCCATCAGCTCTAATCTCATGGCTAATGGTGAGACCAGTGAAGCGGAGAAGGTTTCTGTAGGATAACACACTTCAGGCCAGCTCGCCTTTTCCACCGCATATCACCACCAACATACACCACGATGCCTTACGGCGGGAAGCTGTGCAACTGTTCTGCGAAAAAGCACTGAGGTGCAGCAATGCTCATTTATTAGTCTGCGGAGAGCACTTTGAACCTGAGCACTTTACCAGATCATATTATTACAGATCTGCAGCGAGAATAATATTGCAGCTCATAGGTTCAGAGTCAGACGAAAAGGCTTTTTGCAGTGACAAAGAAAACTCAAGCACACTGTCTTTCAAACGATGGATCGTAATAGAAAAATTGACAATGTATAAAATGATTTTAATATGATGTTTATGCTCGTCACATGTTTCTTAGTATGAAGAAATTTTAGGATGTGTCCAAAGTGGAGAACAAAGCTGTAAATTGTTTTGACGTGTAAAGGAAAGCTGTATTACATTGAGAAGTTAGAATAACAGGTGATTGCAAATAATTTACAGTGTGTAAAATTAGGCAAAAAATCTCATGTATGCTATTTTCGCCTTCCCCCAGATGTAGCTTATCAGCCAATACATGTTTGGAGTCTAAGTTCTAACTGTAGTTCTGCGTCTGAGCTACAAGGCTTGTGTACTCCGCCCTTGTCCTCCCACTCTGTTAGTGGTTCCTCGCCTTGTCTCCCTGTGCTTCTTCCCCGGGTGTATCAGTCAGCCCTAACACTACCTTTTCTCTGTGATTTCGCTTTAGTCGTTTTCTTTACTCATTTCCTGTTGTTTCCTGTTGTTTCCTGTCATAAAACTTCTCTGTTTTATGTTATTGTTTGGAAATAAAGTAATAATTTGCATTTGCATCCACCATTGTCCTCCATCAACTGCACTAGTGTTACAGATTGACCGACCCAGAAATGATTGCAGCAAACCCAGGACGCCTGGACTTCCAGTCCTCTCGTTTATCTCATATATTTTTTTCTATATATTTAAGAAAAACTTACCCCCTTAACCTGTTAACCCTCCTACAATTTTTCCCCGACTGCTGTACCCAACTTCAAAAGCTCACAGCTCCCTCATG